>JAHZMV010001250.1:0-14538 GCA_027743765.1 Coecobrya sp. COE2 | reverse complement strand
CCATTACATATTATTCACTTTTCCGTAGTGTAAACAAAATGTTAAAAATATACATGTAATACTATAACTTTCTTCCGATTTTGTTCATATTTTACACTGTTACATGCGCTAAATCACATTAAAACTTTACAGGGAAATCACCTAAGGTGAATATATGCAATACTATATTTCTGCTATTTAGATTTGCAACTTTCCATAAAACTATATAATACTTTTTCAGTCACAACAATTTCTTTAGCAATACTTACGTTTCCCGCGTTGTAGCGGTTTGCGGAAACGCTGAGAAAAAATATATCCTCTGCCGAGGATTGTCGCGGGTTACTCCCCTTCTGCCGAAACACGAACTGTCTTTTTATTTCACCAATGCACTAGTTTGTTCTTATCAACCAGTTCGAAATTCATGTAAAATGTTTAATTGTATTGTCGATTTTTTTACAATTTTATTTCGTTTTATTCACTGTCTGATTTTTTTCTTCAACCAAGAGTCATAATGATGAAAAGATACAATCCTGTTTTTTATCAGTTAAGACAATATTCACTATAAAAATTAAATCATGCGTTTTGTTTATACTTCTGTCAAATTTAATTACACCGCTCCACAAATCAAAACCAGAATTGATTTTTTATTATCATTCAAACAACCAGCTTTTGAAACCTGATATTTTCTTGTTGTAAATCAGAACACCATAGTTGATTTGATTTCATTGATAGCATATAAAAATCATTAAGTCAGATGTCCATTCTAATTTTTTGAACAGTCACGGTGAAAGTTTTTCATAACTTTTCGTTTAAATTGTAGCAGAAAATTGCATTTCATGCACAAAAGCAAATGAATTTAATGTATTTTGCTAAATAAAAGTATATCACCAATCACTATTTTGCCGTTTTTTGCAAATCACTTCTTTTTGCGAATGCAAAAAATTTCATATGCAATAACGCACTAATGCTGAAAACACATTTGCATTTTCCCCCAAAGGAAACGAATTGGGTAACTGTTTTTTCAGTTAAATGTCAAAATGCTGGTGATGGGGAAAATGAGATAAAAAACCATGTAAATAGAGAAGTAAATACTTGCAGGCGAGTAGACGATAAAAGGATCCTTTACTATTTTCCCTTTCTTTTCCTTTCTTGTGTATATTTTAATTCACACGTGACAAGCAATTTACACTAATTGCACTTAATGAGTCGGTTGTTGGTCGAGAGAGGAAAGGGACCACAAACCCATAATAAACGTACGCCAGAGCTATTATATATGCACTATGTATAAGCTGTTCCTTTTTCTTTGCTTTTCTTTCACGTGGATGATCAAGTGCACCTCTCCTAATTTCAGTTTCAGTAAAGCTGTATTTTTCCGTATTGTCAATGTTATCAAAGTTGACGGGTTTTTCTCTCTTTAATCAATCGCACCTCTTGGTGATGATGATATCAATAGTTCAGCAAATAAACGATAATCAAATGATCATGATCCCACGTTTTTTTTATCAATTTTCAACTAAACACATGAATTTCACCACAAGAATCCAATGATGGTAATAATGATGATATGATATTACAATGATAAATGATGATCATCAACAACACCACCACCACTACTTCACAACTGTTACTTTATTACTAAAACTCCACTCATAATACCATGAATAACTACAATTGACTTTTACTCCCGGTATGTGTTCGGTACGTCATCACCACACCGCACTACTGATGCTACTACCATCACCACCACCACCGTTGCTTCTGCAATGTGTTCATTTGTTGTTCCTGTCGATATACCCGAACAGAAAAGGATGATAATGATGATGGATTGTTATAATGATGAGCATTGAATGATATGTGATGATGTTGTTGGCTGTTGATACTTCTTTCCACAGTGTACAGGGATATAGTATATCCCGAAAATAGCAGAGAAAAGATTTCAGCAAGGGTTTATGCTTTATTGTTTGAACGCAAGTATATTTACGTGATACATGATACACGGCCAAGAGCTTTGGTTATGCTATATGTTCACTGCTTGGTCGTCTTCATGAAACTGTAATTGGAGTTGTGGGGAATACAAGAAGTGTATAGAGGAAAATGTAGGAATACAAGTGGCAGCAGCAGTAAAGTCGGCAGACAGAGCTAAAAAGTACGTTTGTTCAGGTAGAGTGGTAAAGTAAGGTAAGAAGGAACATAAGAATAATGTGTACTTATTGTTAAAATATATGTCTGCATGTATGTATATTGATATAATAAATGTGAGAAGGAGAACGATGATGAAGGCATAAGGATACCTAAAAAGGTAGTGATGATGGTGTGCTGAAGTAAAGGTATAACTGGCAAAATGTACAATGGTAATACGTACATATTAGATCTCTACTTCACTCGCAACAGTGAGTGGTGGTGCTTGTTGGATGGATGGAGAAGGAAGATGATTATCGTGGAGAAGAGTTGTTGTGTGGTAGAACCTGTAGTTGCGTTTTCTATTATGCACATTGTAAAAAAGGTAAGTAAAGGTGAGATGGGAAATTTTAAGCAAGCAAAAGGCATATTTTTTATATTTTCAACGAGTGGATTTGTAAGCATGTACGTAGCGTGGTATGGTGGTGCATGCATAATGTGTGTGTATCGTGTGTATGCTGTGCTCAATGAAAGATTTATAAATGGGTAAGTATAGGAGAATGTGTGGTTTTTTTCAAGACTCCGCCTTCGCCATCGCTGGGGTTGTGCTTGGAGAGATGAGAAGACCCACCTTTGGCTCTTGGAGCTAATGTTCACCTTCCAACCAAAAATACCTCGAAAAATGAGAGACTTGATCCACTTTTCTGAACTTCTTCATGAAAAACTCTTTTCTTTGCGGTTATCATGTTTATTGTTAGCCTTTTTCCGTTATTGCTCTTGTGACTTTTCCTGTTGTTTTTTGTTGGTTTGGTGAGACTTTGGTAAATGTGGTTGATCATGAAATGGATCGTGAACGAATTGATGTTGTGCACAGTGGAATGACGAATAACGAAGTTTCCATTCTTACATAAAAATAAACTAATGCAACAATCCATGAAACTACAGAAGATATATCATAATTTCATGATTTTTAATAACAGATAATACAAAGGCAAAATTCACATTCACTGTTTGTAAAATATATTTATCTTGCATCTATTTCGCCGAGAAGAATTAACGATTTTCCCCTGAATATTTCTTAACATACAATAAAATAGTTGGCTGATTGTACGGTATTGACAAACGATCATGTTTCTAGACTGGAGATTTTATAGCAATGTAGCTCTTTTCCTATAAACTCGAAATCGGAACATGATATTAAAATATGATGCGATAAACCTTTTATTTTTGTTTCCCTGCTTTTGCATAATAATTGCAATTTCAGGTTCATTTGCTTAATTTTTCATGTTTAAATGGTAGTTTATTTGAGTAATGAACTATTCACTACGTTTTACTGTTTGCAATATTTTTGTTTTGCTTGATTTTGTAAAGAAAGAAAGAAAAAAATAATATTTTCATATTCTTGTAAACCTTTTTAGAATCTAGTACTGTCGAATAATATGTCCTCGTCATAACACTTATTAATATTACCCTAACTTTGTTTCGACTGACAGTGACATCAAATAATTGAAAAAACTTGCACGAAATCAATTTTTCTTTTTAGAGTATCTTTCATTCATCCTAGTGAAAACAAAAGGGATTGCTTATTTCACTGTTATGATTTTTGCTTTATTTAAACAAACAAACAAAATATTATTTAAAGATCAAGAGGACTAAGTCAGTGAATTGAAAATAGTATGTTTACAGTATGCCAAAGCAAAAATTTTACCAGTAAAAATCTCCGTTTACTTTATGGCGAAAATTATGCTGATTTCGGCTATACACGTTTTTATACATACAACCAATTCAATTTAAAGCAATATGAAAGTAAAATTAGGTATTCCTCGAATCATTAGGGCAATTGACATTTATTGTTTATTTTCCTAGTTTTTTAAATAAAAAAAGATTGGCAATGACCACTAATGTAACGTAATGTAATGTAATTCATATAAATTTCATTCGGGTAAAGTTTCCATATAAGGTACATAATCAGTAAAAAATAGTATCCAAGATGGACTTGTTTAAAACAGTTAAGTTGCTCTTTCTTATTATTATGATATTTTAAAATCCACGATTTCTTTGTTAATACTTAACACGGTGCACTATTACTCTACCAATTGAGCTAGTGAGCTACAAAAGTTATATAGTGAAAAGCTAGAAGTATCATATTTCGTTTCATTGTTTTTCGCTTCATCCCATCCCTTAACGCTGCAGTATAAGCTTGTCTTGACATTGTGCTATGCGGGATAATGTTATAATTCAGAAAAAAACGTAAAACCTCAACTTGTTACGCACTCATTTGCTACGCACGCATTGCATCTAATTTAATCGGTTATACTTGATCACAAAAAGCGTCCGGGTGGAACCTCAACAGAATTAAATTAGCTGTCTACCAGATTTATTTTTACCTTCAAGATTCTATTCTCTTCTATTATGGATACAGCGACATTGTCTATCATTCATGGTGAAGCAAAAATTGTGCTGCTCAACAAACATGAACGTACATTATTGAAATTGAATCCCATTTCACTCTTTACCCCCATCATCACCACATAATTCTCGATCCAACAGGAAAGTTTCTTTATTAAAGCTACTACTACTGCCAATATATGTTCGCTACTCAACAAAGACATTGTGAAGCGGAAGCTTCCTGATGTCCACAAAAATAATATTCTAGCTAATAACAAAAGAAAAATTTTACCACAAAAAGTCAAGCATAAAAAATGGACAGAAAAGTCAATGCCAAGAATGAAGAAGAAATCCGACATTCTTCATTGTACTTATTACTTTGTTTCATAAGACGACATTAATACAAGATAGGATAACAAAACGTGTTGTCGTTCTCGTCGTCGCCAGTTTCTGCTGTGACGTGTATTATTACGACATGAATAGACCAAAAAAGCCAGCATTAAAAGTGTGAAGTGAAGAAATTTTTGATTTCACGCTTCTCCCCACAAGATAAAAAATCCTAAGGGTTGTGGTGTGGTTATTTCTACTCCCTCCATCTCTCATCGTACTATAAAAATCTCGAAACTAAATATAAAAATGAATACTAATGAAAATACAGAGATATAGGAACACAATGAAAAAAATCCAAGATGAAGTATGAAGGAAGAATCTTTCAAAAGCCTGTGGGGTACGCATGTAGACTGAAGAGAATCAGTAATTGGTCCAGCAGGTCAGGGGTCAGCGATGAAAATCGTGACTCTCACTCTGCTCGCACTCATCTACACTACACGGTTTGAAACGATAGACTTGTGAGATGTACAAGAATGCGTCAATGTTGAATATATGCTGAACATTCCATTTTCTTTTAGATACAAACGTAACTAAAATTTGAACAATATACATGCTTAAATCTCAAGAAAAATGGAGAGGAACCCTTAGGGTACATAGATGTGGTAAATATTAGGCATTTTAAAAAGAAAACTTATGAAAGGCGAGGGAGATGAAGTTAGCATTAACTTTTGGGAAAATGTTTAGGCTTTTTATCCTTTTGTAGGCGTGAATACTAGATCAGTAATGTTGATGGTTTTATATAGCAGCATCCTTTAATAGACTGCGTAAGATGAAAACAATATTTTAAACTTTTTTCTCTTATCGAATAGTTTTTCATTTAAAGTAGAAAATGTATCAAAGTAAGCATTACAGTAACAATTTGTTGCACGAAATGTCTTTCAGGAAATAAGACTGTTTTTACGTTTTATGCGAGAGTTTGAGATGAAAAGCGGCTGCGCAAAGCAGTGGTGTGAAGTGAAAAAGAAGAAATAGGAATGAAAAATGAAACCCGAAGAGAAGTGTGTATGTAATAATCATCGTCAACCGCGAGCACGATTTGGCTAGATTTATTATTTTGCATATGGCACCTTTTACATGTCATGTCGTGTTTTCCTCCATCCCTCGTCATCGCCGCCGCAATAATCTACGATAGAAATGTTTTTGCAACAAGAAATTATTTTTAGTGTTCTTGACTGCAAGGTGTCATCTTTTTCACGTTTTACTTTTAGTTTTTGATTTCTAATCTTACTAAGAAATGTCTACTTACTGTTTAAATAACGAATGTGTTGTAGAACCTGGCAAGAATATTATAGGTACAAAACGTATGCATACATTCTGATTACTCTAACCAAAAAGTAGGAAATTCCACGAATTTTAGTAAAAATTTTAAAGCAAACTGTGGATTTTATTAAATTAATGTTAATTTCATACTAGGTTTAGCTGCTCACCAACGCATTAGCTAATTGTCCGATGACAATGACCAACAAATTCTGGTTTATTACGCTAAGTATAGAGCAGCTACAAATAACAAATACTAAAAAGTTTATACTTTAAAGTACGTTTCATTTTTAGCGAGCATCACACAAAAGTCTTTTTTATTGTCACATGATTCCCACATTAATAGCGGCATGTTACACCAAAGACATCGGTACAGTATAGAACATAATACAAAAGTAGGGTTAAGTGGTATATTATGATTAAATTCCTTTCTGAAGAGTCTGAAGTTAAATTAAGAGATTGCGAGCTTCATATTCCCCCTGAGTTGGTCCTAAGAAGCTATATATCTTACCAAGCTTATATGAAGAGAGAAATTATCCAAAGTAACCTGTCATTTTGGCTGTGCATGAACTTCAATGTAAATCCTGCTCTTCTCATCGTTTCAAGTGAAATAGGTAAGCTAGAAAACAAGACAAGAATGAGATATTCAAACCAATATTGAGCATGTCATGGTTTTCACGTTTCATAGTAAGGCACTGCATAGTGGTGCATAATACAATAGAAACCATACAAACTTGAACCAACTTTGTCTTCTCGAGAAGCGAACTATGAAGGCATCTGTTGAACAAAAATCACACGAACTTCAGACAACAACTTGAACATTTGTTTATTCTTTCGTGAGAAGCTACCTTCCTTAACCGTAAGGAGTCACAGTCAGTCATCGTTCCAATAATGTCTTGTTATATTCACTTTTCCATTATTAGTTTTACCTCTGTAATTTGTATAAAATTCAAGGTACAATGCATTCTAATGTTTAAATATTATGCAAAATACGGCAAGCTAGATGTACTTACAGATAATATGGCATCTAACTTCATTTTATATATAAAAGCAAACCTTGTACAAAGAAGATTGTTGAGCATCTCAATCTAGATTTGGAGTTTTTGTATATTGTAATCAACCAGCCACTTTTCACAGTTCTTGTCGTCATTGCATTAAGAGAACATTTATCTATTGAAGGATTGATAATCATACTAACTAGCATGTTAACAAGTTGCATGTCATCCCACTCTGGATAATTAGCCCTTGTTTGGCATTTGTTATCTATGGGGTAAAGTGAAAATGACATTCATAAGAAAGCAAAGTAAAAAACAGCAGTAAAGCAATAAATATCGTGTAACAAAGCATGTATAAACACATAGCTGAAAGTTCAGAATTGTAATAGATATTATAACTTGTTATTCATAGGAAGAAATGTTACATTTGAAATAAGTTTGTATTTTTGAATTTTTTGTATGTGTAAATGAATGCTAACAGAACAAGTGAAATAATTCAAGTAATTCTATGCATATCGTCTCATGAAATGTGCTCCTGCCCTTCTCGGGGGGACGTTGTTACCGCATATGACTGAATACGATTCTTCATTCGCTTTCTAATAAGGGGACATGCGTACAAATCCTTTGTTCCATGGACCAGGGACCATTTAGACATTTGAACATTCGAAAGTCGTGAAAATTCGAAGCATAAAACCAAGGTCGGTCGGTCGGTCGGCAAAAATAGATACATTTAAAGCAATCGTTAGCTAAGAAATCTTAAAAAAATTGTAACTGCTTAAGCAAGTGATCTATTAAAAGGAATGATAAACATTTTGATTTGGTTTGTTGCTTACCATACTTAACTGGTTACTTCAAAGAGGTAATTCATATTGATTTCAACGAATAATTACGAGTTAGTAATATATGACTTAGAACGTGGTCATTTATCTAATGTAAGTTACTTTAAAAATACTTTACATTGAATTTTTTATCAAGTGGTCTATGGTTTTATTCTACGGTCTGTGCCGAGAACGATTTAGAATTTTCAAATTAGCTTTACCAATCGATCATCCGTCAACATAACTCGTCCGAGTTCGAAAATGACGACCGTTTACAACTTCATGAAATCAAATGGAAACAGGGGAGTCTGGCATTATTTGTTTCCCCGCATGCCTACTAACGAATACCATTTAATGGTAACGACGATTTCGACTTTTTAATTTCTTTGTCATTACTTCTAAATGGTTTGGCGTTTTAAAAGTCTATTTAGGGCATTATGGCAAACAGTACCTGGCAAACTGTCAAGGGGAATTTAGACGCAATAGATCGATGACCAGCATCAATGAACTTCTCGGTTTCGAAACTTTCAAATGTTACACTGGGCAAGTGGAAGAGGACATCTGTAGAGTGTAAGAGCAGTTGTAATTAGGAAATCCGTAGGGACTTTGAAAGTTTCGGTTACGGTTTACCGGTAAATACATATCTGTTCGACATCGACAAACGCAAATATCGTGTCAAGAATTACGCCAAAATAACCAAACTAATCATATAATCTTTTATAGTTTGCTACAATGTGTTACTTATCTATAGCTTTTACAATGGCTTATTATTGGCAGTCGGCAATACTGATTCTGAAGACGTCTTGAATTGAACACTCTTATAAAACAAAATATTTAACTATGTCTATATATTTAAGGATACAAAAATATTTCTTTCGCGTCCAATTTGGTGAACTTTGGGTATTTGGTATTTGGTACGCAATGGTTTGGGTTGAAATCATACGAACTATTTATATATATTATTACTTCAAGCCGAAAGTATAGACGGACAAACGAAGAATTCAGCACTTACATTTGCCGGTAAGCGTTTACAGCTATTCACCTGCAAAATCAATAAGCAAAACATGGAACAGTAGTTTTGCATGCATATTTATCTTTACAACAGTGACCAAAAATCAAAATAGTGCATAGTAAAATCGATAACCATTATCAACCTAGTAAAGGACAAGGCTACAGGATAATGATCTAATTAGTATAACGATTTTAATTACCTTCTTATATCATATATGGACACAAGGACTAAAATGACATAATCGCGTTTTTCTAGTTCATAACAAACAATTTAGTGGCTCGTTTTAGGCATATGCATTCAATTTGCCATTCCATTTTTATTCCATCATCATCATTCATCAAGATCATGATACATTAATGGACTTCCTTTCAAGCAATAAAGTTGACTAATGAATGAATGAGCCAACATTGGAATATTTTTCCTCATGACACAAGATTCTCTACATATACCCATCATAGCACAAGCATGAGAATATCTTCACAGCATTCCCAACAAGTCCAAAATGTTTAACCGAAACCCATTCAATAGATTTACATTAGACACTCTATTCAATACACAAGACAAAAACTGCATACCAAAGAAAGCCAAAAAAAGTGAACAAACAAGATTCTCTACTCACATCACAATCTCAGCACATGGACGGATTAAGGAAGGAAGAAAAAGAGAAACATGAAACAACAGTTATATATATGCAATGCAGCCAGTTTATAGTAAGCAAATGCATTATAACCAAATATTTTCTGAGACTCATTTCTGTCATGTCCCTAAAGACTCTCTCTCTCTAAAAGCCCAACTAGGTAAAAATATTGCCTTGTGTGTTGTGACGGAGTCACTCATTCACTTATATTCATTCCAATACATACAATAAAATATACTACATGAAGATGATAATCTCCTCTGCTGTTTAAAGCTTCTGGCAATACTGGTGCGAGGCTAGTAGTGCAGGAGTGTGCTGATATGAGTACATGTGTAAAATATTTTTGTACGTTAAAGCCAAAGTAAAGTATTGAGCAAGAGAACATATACCCCAAAACCTAAATAAAAAAGTATGCACAAAAATAGTAGAAAATGAAACATTGCCTAACTGGCAGTGAGCCAGTTTTTATCTTAAGATTTTGTATAAACAAAACAAAACTTGCACTCATACACATACAGTGCATATTACACACAAGTCGTGTGTGCACTTGCTTCACCCACAACTTTTAATATAACTCTTCTAATAAAACGGCTAAATTCAAGTGAGCTGTTTGATATAATACAAACATAGATTATGCTCCTTATTTGCCAAAATTATCCTTCTTAACTGCCATTGCCAGCCGAGTTGTCATTATTTATCGGTGTCTCAATAGCCTATCCATGTACAGAGACAAGAAGAGTAAAGAGGTAAAAAATTAATACTTAATGTACAATAATAAGTGTCCTTATAAACGTGATAAGAGGAAAGGGGTAATACGAGAGCGGCATGTAAAAGTAGAGTGCTTGCTTCTATTATTGACTTGAGGATCATCATCATCAACATAAGATATTATATTCATTATTTACCTGTCAAACACAACAGAATTCCAATAAATGTTCATTGTTCACCGTTAAAAGCCCCAAAAAATGTGTATATTGGCTATATAGACACTCGTACAAGTTCTTATTGAAATGAGGATAACAGGACATGTATATGCCTATAACATCAAATAGCAATAATTTTGTAACGGTGCTTGGCTGGCTCTCTCATAACAAGAGTGACAAGTTAGCTGCCATCATCTACCCAGTTTATATTTCAAGCGGCTATTGAGAAAGAAAAGTGGTTTTCCGTTGGGCAGGTTTTGCCAGAAATCAGGCTGGCTAACTAAACCCCTGTAATAACATTACTATTGGCTATCTTTAGGCAAGGTGAGTTATTGATTTTTTTGCAAACTATTTCTTCTGTAATGGCATGTCCGACCGACCGATATTTTGCAGCGTTAGCGTCAGAATCCTTGATTATGCACGCAAAAGTGTGTTTTGTGTTACTTTGGTCGTTAGATTGGCTTCAACTCTTTGCGCGCAGCACGTCAAGGTGTCTTTGTCGACTAAACATTACATGCAGAGCAGTTTGTATGTAGAGATGTTTGTCATGTGAAAATTTTGTGAGTCCAATTAAGTAACTCTTTAGATGGGTAGCTTGTTTGTGGTTGTCATTTCGACTGTTTTTGGCTATTTTTTGAAGGTCATCTTGTCATTTGGCTTGGAACGCTGAGTGGGAGAGGGCCAGTTACCACCAGTACCAGTTGAGTCGTAGTTATATAATTGCGCGTTGTGTCGGTTGGATGTGCTACAACCATAACCTTTTTTTGTAAGATAATTCATATGAAAATATTTTTGCTAATTACAGGATACTTCTTCACGGACTAGCGAAACACTGTGGTTATTGGACCGTTGCTGTAATGGTTTATGAGTTGGACGGTTATAGAGGAGACCTGTTTTGTAAAAGAAGAAGTTACTGAAGGAACAAAGGAGTTTAGAGATAAATAGGCAGCTGACAAGGTGACAAGGCTTCAAAATGAGGAGGACAACGGTACACAATAAGCATAAAATTACTGACAAGTCGGCATCAGCTAGTAATAAAGGGAGTTCGAATAATAATGGCGAGGATAATGAAGACATTGGTAGTAAAACTTTTGGTAAAATTCCGTCCAGTGCGAGATCCAGTAAACATGGGAGCGTTAGAGCGTTTGTGCAAGCTAACCGGAATCAGAATCGGATGATTAATTCTACTGCAATGTTTCAAACCGAGACGAAGACTAATGAGATCTCGCCGGCGTTAATAAAGAACGCTAGGAAGAGTGGCATGCTCAATATTTCTGGGAGGAATTTGATAAATGGTAAGAAGACAGATAAGATAATAAATAGGATGGGAAATCGACAATCATAAAGAATTTCATAATGATTTAATTTTTTTCGTTCATTTCCCAGTTCCTTCGAAGGTGTGGACTATTAACGAGTTGGATGAAAATGAAAAATCCAGCGTTAGCGTATCGTTGGACGCTCCATCGCCTGACAAATGGTGGGAATTTGTGGACTTGAACAAGCTTGTAATTAGCCTCATGGAAAATATTATTATAGTCCTTTGGATATGGTTTACGTTTTGATTCTAATTTTTTGAAAAATATGTAATGTAGATTATCGCCAATAATTATATTACGGAAATACCCGATGACATTGGCCATCTCATCTCGCTGCAAACCTTTGACGTAAGAAATATTGATGAAAATTATAATATTCCATGTTATGTATATCATGTCAGTAAGATGTTAGCTTAAATATTTCACTTTATATCTGAATAGGCTCATGATAATCAAATCACAAAATTGTCTGCAAGAATTGGGGAATTAACCAGCCTTCAAAAGGTAGACGTCAGTTACAACCGCATTCTGGAACTTCCGGATACCTTTTTTGCGCTAAAACGATTGACAGAATTGAAGTTGTCTCATAACAGTTTGAACAATATCAGTACGGAAATTGGAACCCTGAGCTGTTTGAGGACCCTGGTACGTTATTCTATGAGTAATTGAAGCTTGGTGCGGAATTCAATGTGGAAACTTTTGTACAAAATATTTAGTAGGTGATGGAAGTTTAGTTGGAATTATTTAATGAACATTCTCTCAATATAACTTTTCAATCTTTTTATATAGGATTTATCACATAACCATCTAACCGTGATACCTGGTGATTTGGGCTTCTTAAGTTTCCTTAACACACTCAACCTATCTCATAATCAGATAACCGAACTCCCTGAAGATATCGGAAGCCTTACAGGTCACTTACAGTAGTTGTCATTGTCCATTTTTATTAACAATTATTTAGCTCGGAATAAGTAGTTTATAATAATGAAAAAATTTTGCATATAGGGTTGAGATCATTAGACGTGTCTGAAAATCGTTTGGAGGCATTGTCCAAAAAGTTTTAAGGATTTTTGCCATTTGGAAATGCTATACCTCCAACGGAACAAAATTACTGATCTTCCCGATTTGAGTGGCTGTAAAGCATTGAAAGAGCTGTACATGCAAGCTAACGCCCTCACTGAATTTAACTCTGAAACTTTTGCACTGTTGAGGATTCAGTTACTAGACTTCCGCTCAAATAAGATTGAAACTCTCACAGTGAACAAGGAAGACTTGGAGTTTGTAGATAGATTTTATTTGGACAACAATGAAATCGCGGTGTAAGTCGTTTTTTACATTTCCAAATTATGATTTCATTCCAGTTCGTTTCATTTGAGTCGCTTTTTTATTTTCATAGGATTCCCAATGAACTATGCCTTCTTCCGTCATTGAAAGCGTTAACCCTGGATGGAAATCCTTTGCGGGGCATTCGCCTAGATATTTTACAGAGGGGAACCTTTGAGCTTTTGAAGTATTTAAGGGGAAAGCTTAATCCAAACAATTCATTAAATGAATCAAATAGCGGAAGTGAGGGTCAAGATGGAAAAGTCATTAACTGTCGAAAGAGCTTACGGGGTGGGTCCACTGCTGAAGATTTGGAAATTGATCGTGACAGAGTGAAAGCATCAAGGGACTTGAATCTTGTTGGGAGACAAATGTCTGAAATCGATACCTCTGTTGTAGAGCTTGCTGCTGACGCTCGAACGTCGATAGTCGACATGTCAAAAAATATTTTAACTAGCTTGCCGGAAACGTAAGTTCCAATAAAAAATTCCCACTATTATTTATACAAGCCAGAATATATACAGTAGGGTGAAGTAAAAGCATTAATTTGACTTTGCACATTACATGCAATACAGGATGGAGCGTCTTAGTGAATTTTTGACCGAGTTAAAAATAGACTTCAATCGCTTAACATCGTTGCTCTCCATGTCTTGGCACTTGCTCTCGCTTGCAGTATTTGAGTTTTCAAAATAATCAGATCGACTCCCTTCCAGAAGAATTTGTGGGTATGAAGAACTTGCGGGAAATCAATATGGGCTACAATAAGTATGTTGATATTCTTTCCTAATTATGAATTTATATTAACGAACAATTATTGTTATTCGAGAACAATTAATTGAATATTTCATTTTCATTGTATTTTCAGGTTCAATACTGTCCCCGAGTGCTTATATTCCTTACGGTGCTTAGAAATCATTATCGCAGCGAACAATAAAATTGACAAAATTGACGTTGATGGTTTGGGAAAGTTGCCTATGCTTTCCGTACTAGGTATGATAAATCATAAAATAATATAATTTGTTTGAGTTATATCATGAATGAATTTAATTGAAAATTGAAATGTATTCATCAATTTCCGTACTAGATCTTCGTTGCAATAATGTGGCTCAAGTCCCGCCTGAACTTGGACTCATGACTCAATTAAAGTATAAAATTAGATTATAAGTACGCCTACTAAATACTTGAAAAATTAATTTCCACTATGTTAAATAAATGGTTTTCTCTTCTCTTGTAGATCCCTTAATTTGGAAGGAAATGCTTTCCGAGTCCCAAGTTATCATATTCTCAGCCAAGGAACAGATACAGTTTTACGTTTTTTACAAAATCGCATCCCGAAATAAATTCTCAAGTGGCAAATGCAGTCAACACAACAAGGTCTCTTG
>JAHZMV010001249.1:0-11428 GCA_027743765.1 Coecobrya sp. COE2 | reverse complement strand
AAACAGATCGCCAGGATCAGATTAGTAAAATGAATAAAGGCATAATAACAATGAATGACAATGAGGATGGTTCAGAGAGCAGTAGCAGCAAATCATATAGCCTTTCCACTTTATAAAATGCATACCAATAGCTGCTTTGTTGCTGATGATGCTGCAACGATTGCGGCAAATAATGAAATGGGCTATAAAAGCATTATTTATTCATCATCATCATCAAGATCGCTTTTAACATTTCAAAAATGTTTGAGGGAATGAAGAGTTGCGTTTGTTGTGCGTAGTAAATACAAGCACAAAAGCGTGGTCGGGTGTTGGTGGTTGTGTGCGTTTGAGATTTGATCTTTTGATCTTCTGATACCTATATTATGCTTAATGTAATCATCATCATCATGTTGATTGTATTTATTTTCGTTTCGAAAAATATATATCTTTGATTTGATGTATAGCTAGGTTGGAAAAATAAGAAAGTGCGTAAAGATAAAGTTTAGATGAGGATACGCCTTAATTTTGAAAGACAAACATGAATTGCACTTTTAGGACATTTAAGAGTTAAATTAAAGTAGTGAAGTTTTTATGTTTAAAAGCATTCTTGATCATTTCAAGAATATGTATATTTTTTCAATCAAATGCATTTGCATCACCAATTAAAAAAACTACTATAACTCCTTGAACTTGAATTACCAAGAACCAGTCGTTTTCACCATTTTAAATACAAAAAAGCAATGATGTTGTCGTTAGAAGGTGGTGCACTATCGTACAGCCGGGTTGCAAGACCTAGACAAAAATATTACATCATAATTTTTAATTATACTCATATCTCTATAAAATGAATAGTTAGTCTATGCACATATGCACATCGAATATATAGTATATGTAAATTAGCATTTCAACCGAAACCAAGATGGTAGTATTTTGTGGTAGTGATAATGGGCAAAAGCTGGACATATTAGGCATGTAATATTGATTAAACTCCAATCACGTTTTCATTTTTCATATTAATTGAAAAGAACTTGCTTGTTTAAAACTTTTCACTACGAGCATGCAAGCAGCTGCGCCTATGTCACAAAAAATCGCCATTAAATATCATGTACTTACTTTGGTTTTAGTGTGTTGACGGATTCATTACAAATTTTTAAGTAAACATCATATTACAATATTACAACTTACAACCACGCCACCACCACTTGCCATATATTTTTACGGTTGGGAATATGTTGGAATTTGTATTTACATATAAATATGACGAGAGCTACCATGATTGTTTCCATCATCATATTACTCATAATAATGTAAGTACTTACTTGTTAGTTGATCTGCTTTAAAAAGTGTGCTATTATGTGTCACGCGTGCTTATTATTAATATGAAACCAATTTTCTTGTAACCAGAAAAAAACCAACTGTAATGATATCATATGAGATGCGAAACAAGGCAAAAATGGTACCCGAATGTGGTGTGAAATCATCAGTACTCAGTAAATATATTGAACATTAATTTGTATGCACCTGCATACTTGTTATTGTGGGGAACTGCCATAACGTCTGAATTAAAACGACTGCTTTCAATAGAGAATTGTATAGAGAATAGAAATTGATTATAAATATTTGTATTGCATGAGTCAGTTATATCGAATTACATACATTTATCCTCTCCAACTTGTAATGATCATTTTAATTCAAAGAAGGTGAGAAAAATTGAAATTGTAAACTAACTAAGTAGATCGACATTTTGCTGCCAAATTGCCTGCTGGGTTTGATTGAATTGGACAAATGACATTGCTAATAAGCCAAGCTAGCAGCCACCGTGAACATTAATATTAGTATCGACCATCGGCAACATGACAATTTCTAAAGTAAAGCAAAAATATTTTTATGAGACGTTCATTTCAAATGTGTAAAAGTTTTTGGCATGATAGCTCACAAAACAAATTTGATATCTAGACGACAAGACTAAACTGAGAAGCTGAACATAAATACATATTAGGCAGATAGTAGATACGTTAAACTTTTGAAAATAATGACCAAGTTGATTGAAATAAAACGATCGTGGAATAATTACAGACAATTTATTACGCTGGCCAAGTAAGTCGATAGAAGATAAAAAAGATGATAAAAATGAGGTTTCAAAAAGCAGCACACGATTCAATCGGATACTTAATTTTTAAAAATGTTTTTTGAGCATCTTCATCTTATCAACAAACAGAGTTGGATTTTATCCGGAGAAATGTTTTCCTTATCACAAAAAATGATGTATGGTAATTATTGTGCTGTTGTAATGAAATATCCTCTTAAGTGCAAGATTTTAAGTGTATAGGCATTTTATCAAATAGTAATACAAGGTATAAAAATTTATATATGTTTATCACTGTTTTCCTTTGATAATACGTAGTACAAGTACAAATAATGAAAAATTACATAAAGTGTGTGAGGAGTGTGCACTTGGAATGTGCAATGCAATGGAAAAGGAATATGACCGAACTAAACAATGCAGAGAGAAGCCATAAGAGAAAAAAATGCAATGATGAGGATGATGACCAAACGAAAAGGACATTGAATGATAACATTTCCATTTTGTAATATGCATGCATGCGTGTAAAATAAGCAGGAGTCCATATATGGAAACTGCAAGAAAACCAGCCAAACACACAGAGAGAGAAATATTCAACTCGCTTCATTTTCTTTCATTATGCGATTCCGGCGCTGTATGCGACTCTACATAAAAATGTAATGTAGCTTGTATAGTACTCAAAGAGCTGAAAATTAGCGGTAGAACTAGCAAGTAGTATTATGTTCAGATTATGTTTGTGTGTGTTGACACATACGCAGAGGACGTGAGAAAAACTGTGGAAATGACAATATGCAATAAAATAACAAAATGTGACATTCAACAATTGAAGCATCATATAAGCAACTGAACTACCCTCCGTGACAATTTTAACTAAGTTTGTTGCAGCTCGGCTCGAAAATTCTTGAGAACATTGTTGGTACATTGTTGTATCATTTCTATCCTCCTTCCTTGTATAATGACAAAAATCTTCGAAACAACGAACTGGTCCGATTTTAGGAAATCATAAATGTCAACAGAATTTCCCAACGACATTATTGTCACTTTACAGAAGATCAGAGACCACTTACCAAGGAGTCACCACAACTAATATTCATTGCCATTCATCGGGAATCAGTATAATTTCATGATTTTTATTTTATTTTATTTTTTATTATGCACAAGCTTATAAGCTTAACTAATCGTCTTGAATATCAAGACACGTGGATTTTATCACGTGCCATTAAAACCCATTTCTTGCCTTCTTCGTTTTTGAAATTTTTGACTTTTGTCATTTTCCTGTCAGTTTTGGTTCGTCTCGATTTTTGTTCTGTCGATAATGCTTACCTCTTCATTAGCATTAAAATCATTAACATCGTCTCTCTGAATATCGTTTTTTGGTTTCAACTTGCATTTTCACTTAAGTCACAGAAAATGATATGAGGAGACCTGAGAGCATTGTGATTTCGCTCAGTTCAGCAGCTTAATAAAGAAATTCACTTTACGTTATTATCTGCCTAATCAGCAAAATTATCGTTGACTTGACTTTTGGTTTTCTGCAAATCTTACCTTATTTCTTTATTCATCTCTTATTTTATGGTTGTTGAGTCGCCTGCACTTAATTGCAGAGCTCTCAACTTCTCTCTGACAAAAATGTTTTGTCTACCTTCAGCCTTCTTCTTTTCATGAGTCACCAGTCACCACAATCCGTTTTTTTGGAGGTGTTTAGTTTATTACACTTTTTGTGCTGATTATATTATTATTACCATTATAAACATCCATATTTGTCAGTCGCCAGTCACCACCATTTACTCATTTACTTTTTTGACTTTTACATGACAAAGTTTCATCGTTTATGGATTATTTTTTATATATTGAAAACCAAATTGCATAACTACCCATACATTCCAATTCATGCAAAGTTTTTGGAGACACCATTCATTCATTCAATTTTTCTATCCCGTTCATCTACAGACATTGTCATTTTACAAAATATTTTTGTAGGGCAAAAGGCTATATACACACGTTAAGCTGGTTGAATAAAAAGTAATTTGTGATAATTATAATAATTATTATCCTAATGAAAAATAAAAGGGACTCCTTTTTTTGGTGCGGATGTATAAAAAGATTTAATGAAATAATTACACATTTTAATTCTCAATCTGGCAAGATTTGTGTGTACAGTTCATTTTTAGCTTTTGGCCTAGATGACGTGATGACAGCAGAAATTCATATAGTGTATCCAATTACACGAGAAAAATTTGCACATAAAAATAGCCAGCTGCCAATGTGCTAAAATACCCAGGGGAGGATTAAAAAAAACTCAAACAGAAGAAGACACACGACACACGCGAAACAAAAATAAAAAAAATGCCTAAAACATTATACTCGTCATAGTCGTCATTCCACACACACATTATCATCACGTCAACTCATACTCTTAAATGCCGGCCCCATATCACCCACCACCACACACACTAAAAAGTTTTGCTAATCTCAAACTCTCTACAAGGCAGCAGCACAAGAAAATAACAGACTAGACAAAAAAACCGATACGAGGGAGAGAGTGAGAGCAAAAGGCCAAAAACCCATTAAGATTGCTTGCTATACATTTTCTCTCTGGTTGCATGTTACAATTATGACGATAATTAGTTGACTGGCACCTCTGTGCAAAAGAAACTCATACCATCTTTTTTTTAACGATTACGACTCACTATTCATTATTTTTATCCCTGGTCCACTTGAGAAGAAAGAAAACGCATAAATTGTTAGGTATTATATGGTCAGCTCAAACAGTAGACAAAAAAGGTTCAATATTTTTACAAGAGCAGGAGCAGAAAAGACAAAAAAGAAATAAAGAAAACCGCCAATTAGTGAGCCGTAAATAATTAGAGCTTTTGTGAATGAATGAACCAAAAATGCTTTTTGTTGTAATCCAGACAATGTTTTTTCCTTCATTTAATTCACACAGACATATAGTGAGACAGCCCATTTCTGGGAGTTTTCCTAGTAAAAGCCATTCTTTGCAGGAGAGTAGTAGTAAATTTAAGTAAAGCAATAAAACTTTTAGAGGAATGTTGAATGCCGGGGAGTGTGTGTGCGATTGTGAAGATATTTTGCATGCGCGATGATAAACAACAAAAACGTATCATCCTCATCATTTACTACACCACATCCAGCTGTGATTTTGGAAAAGGAATGTCATACCGTGTCATTGCTCTGGAAAGATGGATTGAAGACGATCCTCTTCATCATTCCAACAAGCACGACAATCAAACACAGCCACACCACACATACACGTCAGATAATAATGCAAAATTTGTGTGAGAGGAACGAGCAGAAAGTAGAGAATCACAAAAAAAATATTATGCGCTTTGCTTCTTCGGGAACGGCT
The DNA here is from genome assembly GCA_027743765.1 of Coecobrya sp. COE2. Taxonomy (NCBI): domain Eukaryota; kingdom Metazoa; phylum Arthropoda; class Collembola; order Entomobryomorpha; family Entomobryidae; genus Coecobrya; species Coecobrya sp. COE2. The sequence continues at coordinate 5,996 of JAHZMV010001249.1, read as the reverse complement.
ACTTCCACTATTCCAGTTATCATTGGAATCAGGATGGCATTTTGGCATCATTGCTATATTATGAAGTAAAAGCTCTGTAATGAAAATGATAGCTTGTGTGGTGGTAGTAGTAGTTATTTTGGTGGACAAAAGGAAATTACTTTATTTTGTCGAAGAAAAGACATAAAATAAGAAAAGAAGAGAAGTACTTCACATCATCACCGTCATTTTCTATTCACTCAACTAGATTCTCATAAAGTCTTCCAACAAGCTGATGATAATGATGATGATGTGAGGATGTGTGTGGTGGGGGCGAGGCTGCAGAAAACCTCTCTCTCAGAGACAAACACACACAGAAATACAATAGAAAATCCAGTGTAATAAATGCTCCATGTTTTCTCCTCTGAAGAAAAACTGAATTAGCTCATTGAGATCATCATCACCATCCCATGACATGGTATGGCTTTGGCGTGGCTCTGGCAAAGCAATTGTCTGGAATTTGAAGACTGCACAATCATCATCAGCACATCACATCACCGACAAACACATTTGTGAGACTGTGTGTGCATCTATGTATTTTTATTGTGAATGCTGAGATGGTGATGATGATGGGTTAAAAAGGTGTCAGCAAGAGCAGAGAAGAGACGATATATGGTGCATAATAAATACTCAAGCTCTCAACTGGAGACCATGTTAAACGGAATGATCATCATCACATCACCACATCATCATGATGAACTGTGTGAGAAGCAGCCATAAAAATTGGACGAGTGAAGAAACAGAATTATATAAAAGTAAATTGAGTGCCAAAAAAACTCCAAAATGGATTTATATTACCTGCTCTTGCTCCTATTATCTAATTAGAAGCAGCCATAAAAATTGGACGAGTGAAGAAACAGAATTATATAAAAGTAAATTGAGTGCCAAAAAAACTCCAAAATGGATTTATATTACCTGCTCTTGCTCTCCTATTATCTAATTTATACACAAGTTTTTTTTATTTTGAATGTGGGACGAATAAGAAATAATAAAATAAAATGAGAATATGATGCTTTGCGTAGGTAATAGGGTTGCATTCTAAAAATAAAAATTCTAAGGGAATATAACATGCAACACTTTTAAATGTGCCATATTACCACAAGCTGACATAATAATGTAACTTGTTTCAAAGTATTACACCGGTAAATGCACTGTTAGCTGTAAAAAGTGCGTGGTTTATAGGCTGCGAGGAGGATAAAGTAATAGGCCGTAAATAGAAGGCGATAAAACAAGATAGAAAAGCGTATCATGCCAGGGAAAGAAATATGAGTCAGATGAAAATAAATATCAAATCGATGAGATAATCAAATCAAACTGGGTGCAGTGCAGTAACACTTATACAACAAGTATATACAGATATTACTCAGGTGTATATAGATTTCTTCATATTTCCCGTTGACGATATAACCTACTCAAAAATTCATTCTAAAATAATAATATATTCCTACGCTAACAACTTCTTTACAAGTCGGCAATAAGAGACAGACGTACAGTTTTCTGGGCTCATTCACTTTGACTGTTTTTTATGTCGTACATGGACAAACAGAAAGAAAGAAACTAAAAGGCAATAAAGAACACGACAGCTAACGCAAAATTACAATATTATTATAGAAAATATTATATTTACATTTTAAAATGCTTTGAAAAGGAGTCGTCCATGAATGAAGTGAGTATAATGATTTTTTCCTGTTTCTACAATTCCATTTGAACATTTTTTAAAACAGTGAATGATGAACAATGCCATATTAAACGTTACAAGCTTTTTGCTTTCGGAAAACGAGCAATTTAATCAGCATACTATGTACTTGTACAATTGGCTATTTTATGGTAAGAGGATTGCAAACCGTCACCATTTTCCCAAAAAAATGCAATCGTAATGGCTTTACTGTAATATTTTTTTTGTTATTGTACTATGTACTTGTACAATTGGCTATTTTATGGTAAGAGGATTGCAAACCGTCACCATTTTCCCAAAAAAATGCAATCGTAATGGCTTTACTGTAATATTTTTTTGTTATTGTTATTTCTTCTTTTCTGCACTTGTCCACTGGGAGCATCCACAAGTGCGAGTTTGTAAACTTGACCACTTTCCTTGTTTCTCTTTTAAATAATTTCTTACTTTTATGCAATTTGAGCGTGAACAGTTCCCTGTCCACTAACACTGTTTTTACTTCTTACTGTTATTATTATTATCTTTCGTTATGATTATGGCTGTGTGACTGCTACCACTACTACTGCAGCTATTCAACATTTTGGTACAAGTTTAAGTTTACAAAACATGACAGTAGGCTGTTTTTGTAAAATTCATAAACCATGTGACAGCACAGCAGCCAGAGGAGAAGGGTCATCATCATCAATGAAAGTGGTTTCATGATGAGTGTGAGAGAGATGGTCAATGTTACCAACAAATTGCCACTTTCTACACTGCTGCTCCTGGTTTATGCGCGGTTTTAAATTTCAAAGAGCAAACTTGCATAATAATAAGTAATCAGAAGATAAGAGAAGAACTAAACCCCAAAAAAAGAAATCATTGTGTAGTGTAGGCATTATGCTCCTGGTTTATGCGCGGTTTTAAATTTCAAAGAGCAAACTTGCATAATAATAAGTAATCAGAAGATAAGAGAAGAACTAAACCCCAAAAAAAGAAATCATTGTGTAGCAGTAGGCATTTTCATCTTCATCTTCATAAATATTTTAGAAAGAATATTAATATTAGATACATAGTTAAAATTATAAGAAAAGTAGTTTCTTTTAAGAATAGCTTTTCTTTTGGAAGCACAGCATTTTATTGAAAGTCATTGAGAAAACCGTAAAAACGTCAACTTATTATTTTACAAATTAATGGTACTGCAGAGAGTGCAGAGAGCTACTGGCTCTGAAAATGATGGCTCTTCCGTTTCATTATACTTGCATTGCTGTTTTATTTCAAAAAAAATGTATGGCATGACAAGAACCTACTATATAGCCTTGCGTCTACTTCTTGTTTCCTTCAACCAAAAAACCAATCTTTACTCCTGGACATCTCCATACATCAAACATGTAGTTATTTTATGAATGTACGCGCAAGATTATTATGGCCATGCTATATGCTAATTAGGCAGTTTATGAAAAAGTGCATTGCATTGCTGCTGCTGCAAGATGATAAAGATGACTAGTAAAAGTCCACTTAATTTCTTGGTCGTCATCATCATATTTTAAACTTGAAGAGGTTTTTTTTTCTTCTTCAAAGGTCAGCAGAGTCAATACAATTCAATGCCAAGTTAGTACCAGCAGATATTTTTGAAATCAAAATGAAAATTTATGAAGTGCATAAAGAAAATGATGATTGTGATGTGATGACTATGCAAAACACCTGAAAAATAAACTGATGATGAGCAAGTACAAAGAAAAATGGATGAGGATGATGAAGGGATGAATGGGAAAAAGAAAGAATAATTTGACGGCTTGAATCAAAAGGTTTAAAAAAATATAAAGTAATATGGCAGTACCAAGGTTGCACACATTTTACATGTCTGGTGCACATCCTCCATTGATTCTTGTACAAATAATATTCTTCTTATGGAATGTTATGCTGCTCTCATCTAAAAACATCTCCAGAGTTTTTCTGGTGGTGGTGGATGCACATAGGTAATTCGTCACGCTAACAAGGCCAGCATATCAAAGAAAACACTGTCCAGAAATTTTAAAAGTGACGAGATATTTTAAAAAAATTATTTTGCTGTCAGCATTTTTCCTGTCATCTTTTTTCTATCCATAATATCGACAGGGAAAAAACAAGGAAGGAAGAAGAAGAGAAAAACGTCAAATGATGGACATATGAACGGATTGACCAATGTCCAACGGGAATAATTTTTTTTTTATATTCTGCATCAGATTATACCTAGTTGTTGTATTAAATAACCTATAGGCTTGCGCGTAGTGTTAAGTAATTTGTTCTCAGTTGGCAACTTTTTTTAAATAAAAAGAGAATGCCCTTTTCTTATGTTCTCTCGTCAAAAATCATTAGCCATCACACAGCCCATCCTTAATTTTTGCTATTTTTCACAATTTTTAAAGACTAAACACAGCAGTAGCCGTTTATATTTTTTGCATGAACAAACTACCTAAAACACCTAGTCAATGGATTGCACCTTGCAGCATATATTGTAATGTAACAGTTTTTTTTGTCGTTTCTCAAGGTTTGAATTACCTCGTTTACAAAATATTATTTTCCAGAGTAAAAAAACTAGTGAGCAATGATGACCAAAGCTGAACATTTTGAAGAGCCGTACCGCATCCCCGTACATCCGTACCCTGCCGGATTTTTGACCGTACCGTACCTTCGTACATCTCGTACCTTGCCGGATTTTCAACCGTACCGTACCTCCGTATATCCGTACATCCTCAAATTTTTAACCGTACCGTATCCGTACCCGTACCTTGACAGATATATTGCCATACAGTACAGTGGGTACTCAAGAAAGAATTGTTGTTTGTAACGGTCATAATTAGTGAGTAATAGTCAATAGTGGGCTATACTCAAATACCCATCAAACGTCAATCACCTCTCAGACATCAAATACCCATCAAACGTCAATCACCCGTCAAACGTCAAATACCCATCAAAAATCAACGTTCGATATTATATCGACAGCTATCCCCTAAGCAAGCAAGAGAAGCCACACAGCATCAGCAGCGCATTCTCCTGACTCTNTTTCGACCAACAACCTAGGTTCTTGTTCGAAAGCCACTTTCAGGAGGCTAGCTGATTGATTTTTTAAAGAATTTGTATGGTGAAAATTGATCTTATGTAGCATACCATTAAATCTCTGAACTAATATGAACGCCTTCAATGAATTTTTAAACATAAACAGAAGCTACGCAAGACTCTCGTCCTACCGATAATGCAAAGTCGCCGAGCGAAAGACTAAAATAATGTATCTACAAACACGCACAGCTTCAAAAAACAATGTAATTTACACAAATTCCCTTAATTTAAATAAAATAGGCATTCATACATTACAGTTTTACATTATTATTAATATTACGGAAACGCAAATTACCGTACCCTTACCGTACCCGTAATTTTAACTATTGGAGCCGTATCCGTACCGGCACCGTACAATATACGGTTCGGGTACGGGTACGATACGGCTCAAAACCGTATATAAGGTATGATCGTACCCAAAATGTTCAGCTTTGGTAGAGACAAGAACGATTTATTGGTCCAAACGAGACGAGTGGCCTATCAGATTTGGCGACGTCGTTTGATTGCACAAAGGCCAATAACATTGTATTATGGTGCGGCAGCTTTTGATGAAGATACGCCAAAGAATTTTTGTGATACTATTTGTCGCCAAGCTATAGATTTGATTCTTCTCACTTGAAATATAATATAAAATGTAAAATTAATGTGTATGAATAGTAAAATATATAGAGTTTAATAAAATCAATTAATATTGCTATATGCACTCCGCTAACTCTAGGTTTAATTTTTACTACTTGCATATCACGGCCCCCATAACAATTTATAAGCACTACCGAAGAATTTCTGGTGTACAATTTTAAGACATAAAAATTTAAAAAATCTTATTATTTTTAATTACTTCCTTCTACTCAATTGAGTTAAGAAATGCTTAAGCAAAAAATATAGATTTGGTTTCAGTAGTCAACACATTCTATAACATCATTATGTATTCCACGTACTAAATATTATTGATTGATTTCGAATTTAAAATTTTTTAAAAAAATGCCCAGGAAATATAATCCATCTGTGTACATAACTCTATTCCTCATTTTGTACGTTTTGAGCTTTAGTCAGATTTACGGAGAAAAATTTCAGGTAGTAAGATTTGTATAAGGTATACGCCTTAAAAAATTTATTTTATGGTTGTTTGTACAAAAATTCAAGTGTGTTTATTTACAGGCTGGTATTGAATTTGACTTTGGGGATGATGACGATACGGTTCTCTGTAAACCTGCTTCTGAAAACCCAGAAG
>JAHZMV010001248.1:0-28469 GCA_027743765.1 Coecobrya sp. COE2 | reverse complement strand
ATATAACCAAGAACATAACATTTTTATTCCCTTTAATGCTTCTTTGCATAGAGGAAAAGATTCAAAGGATTTCATACGAAAAGATAAAAGGAGTGAATAGGCTGTGCGGCAGGAGTGCAGGAGTTAGGAAAGGCGTTTGAAAAGGGGAAAATGCAGGAGTAACAACAAAGTTGTGTTTGTGCTTTATAGTCTACGCACATTATGTACATTTATGTATGTAGCTCTCATTTGTTCACAAAATGAAAATAATGTGTGCATAGTGCATGGAGATGTCAAAGGATTTATACATGGATTTATTTGTGCAGCAGGAGTAACATTAGTGGTGTGGTGCTACTAAAAGTAGGCATGATTAGTGCTTATGCTTTGGTGATATTACTACTGTTATCAGTATGTATTTTTATATGACTTGGTTAGCTAGCATGCACATGGAGAGGAGGGGTGGATGATTCTCTTATTTTATGGCACCAAGCAGGGAAAACAATATTCTGCAATAATGGAATTCTAAGAGAGGTTATGTGAGACTTTTATAGTATTGCCAAGAACCGCAACACAAACTTACCGAATTTTGTTTATTTATACGTCCTTTAATATTTAGGAGATGCCAACACAATCATTATAGAGGTGTGTTGTTAGATGCAACAAACTGCTAGAGTGTTATATTTATCAAGAAAGCTTTTCTGCACTGCATTGTCATATTCACATTGGTAATCGGCGAAAACTTCCTCTAGTCTGTATGTCACTTAATCTAGTAGATTTTAATAACAAATGTTTCCATTAACCTCATGTAGGTATATAAAAATAACTTACTACATAACTAAATAATATGTATGTAGGTATGTACATATATAAACATAAACCAAGAGTATTTCATCAATGATTTAGCGGAAGTGATGGCTTCTATCAAAATTTGCGTTTTGTAGGTAAATCGGATGCAACTTCGTAACTTCACTAACTTATGAAATGTAATCTTTTATATGGCTTAACGTTTAGTTGTTACTTATAATTGAGTGTTCTGACATTTTTTCATGGTTGATGGGTGGATTAATTTGCTCTCAATTTAATTTATTAAGACTTGATTTTTGTTCATCTTTATTCTGTGCATTAGTTTTTCTTCAGTTTCTTTAAATGTATGAGGCACTTTCATTTACAATGGATTTGGTTTGGTACATAGCTAATGTAATTAGCTCTTTTCACATTTAAGGTATTTTACTTAAACACTAGTGTACATGAGAACAACAACTAAAACTTACATAAATTCAAATACTACTTTTGAAAATAACATTTGTTTGGTTTACCGTTTACAAAATCAACTGCTTTATCCACAAAATAGTTTGTACGAATCCGATCCTCTCTCTCGCAGCTTCACCAATTTTTCGGATAGCTTTTTTTATAAAATACATTATTCATCTCTCTTGTTCACTTTGTACAATTTTACAGTAAATTACAAACGTTAAAATATACTTATATTATTACATGAATAGGACTACAACCAATTTATTATACCAACGAACCAATTCAAATAGTAGCTTGGAACATAAAAAGTTGTAAACATAACAAAAAAGTAAAAACACGTACACTGGTAGTATTAAAGGAAGAAGTTAATTTAAACCGAAAAACTGACGTAACAAATTGCTTCACATATTGCATAATTTAACAGAAGCGCAACTGTTTTTGATTTTGTCACAGTACGTCTTTTTCATCATAAAACTGACGATATGACTTTTTCGCAGGCGCTCTAACCATAAGATGAAAAAATATAAAAAATTACTAAAATATAATTAGATAACGCATGAGGGAGAGTTAGACATAGACAACTCAAGTTATTCAGGTTAATTACAGTATATTACAAAAAAGTAAGTGCAGGAAAGCTGCAAAAATCACCAGCAGATTATACAACACTCGAAGGTACATTACAGCATGAATGAACTCACTAATTTTTAAGAATTATAAGAATCAATCTTCAATTAGATGGAAGAGATGCTTAAAAGTAAAATTCCTAACTTACACATAAACTATTTATTTATCTATTAACCCGGATTCTTTCAACTTATTGTTGAAAAACTTTTCCAGTAGATTGGCGCACCGGTAATACTCTGTCTCTTGGCTGTTGTATGTTCTACAATTTGTAAAGATTCGAGTCATATCAGAAATGAATAGTCTTTTGCTCACGTAATAACCCTTCTTCAAACGATCTGCCATGGTCTTCAAATCTGAAACAAAATAAAATAAAACAATTGCAATTGAGACTTGGTGAAGAAAATAAAGAGTTATAAAAGTAAAAACTCTTCACTGTATTATTACCCATAGGAAATGGTATGTAATCGTAGTAGTCTGGAACTTCATTTTTGTCTACGGGTTTCACAAACGGCCACGAGGCATGATGATTTTTCACTTGATTGAGTATTGATTTAAAAATAGTATTGAGGCTTGGCTCATCCTCTAGATTGATCTCAGGCAGGTCAACTCCACAGATCACAGACGCTTGGGCCATTCCTGGAATTTCTTTCATACGCTGACATTCTTTCCGACTGGGAGGTGTAATCACCATTTCCTAAATACGGCAAAATATGAATTAATAATAGCAAATGATTTGAGAATATTGTCTAATAATGTAATTAATTGTGAACAGAACGTTGGCTAGCACAAACTGTATTTCTTGGTTTATTAAAGTTATATTATGTTAGAGTCCTAAATACTATAATAAGTTCAATTTATAAGGCTCATCTGTGATAGGAGATGGCGGTTAACACATTTTATGAAATAAAATTGCATTTTTGTTTACCACCCAAGTACTATGGACGACGCCTTCACGCCTTAGAGTACCTCTATCCCCCATCACAGAGGGAAGAACCTTATAAGTTGCATAAGTAAAGTTAAATCAATAGAAAGCTTACGTGAAGCTCTTCATATTTTCTTTTGACGATCTTCATCATAATTTGCTTTTGTCTACGAACCACCGTTGTAAATTCAGTGTACCGAATGCTTGGGTTGAGTTCACAGTGCATTAAAGTAGCTCCTTCGTATTCCTTGATGAATCCACTGTACATGGGTTTAGGAACCGTAGTCTCCACACTTTTCAAATCCATGCTGAACCCTTGCTTCTTAAAGTAACCTTAACAAGACAATGCCAAAAGAGCAACTAAATTTCTTATTCTTAATTGGTATAAGTTTCAAAAACATCGAATGCCATCCCGCTCGGTTAAAGCCAACCCTTAATTGAATGACAGTATCGTTTGAGGAAGGAACTTAAATCATCGAAAAGGGACTGCTAGAGAAAAAAATTAAATTGCATTTGTGTACGGAGGATAAGGAACTAACCAATGTTATTTAACTTTGGTCGACATACGTCTTTTTCGCCCAAAAACTGAGTGTCGTCCAGGTCTCTACATATTTCCAAAATGAGATCTTTGGACAGGTCAAACTCGGTACGATCAAGAATGGTTACATTGCTAGTATCCATTAGATTTGTCATTCCAACGGACGATTTAGCAGAATCTCCTCTAGGCTCCTCTTTCACCACCATTCTTGATGATGCTGCGGAAGGATGTTCATGAGGTTGGTCAACTTCCATTTCTTCAGCTTCTGCCATGCTTTCACATGGCTCCTTCTTCACAATTGAAGCTCCGCTCATCGTTGATACTGCCGGAGTCAACGCCTTGCCTGCTACCGTTGAAGATATCACTGCAGCTAAATTAGGAGCTTGCTGCGCTACAGATTGATTGGGTTGCTGTTGAACACGAGGTTGAGCGTGGAGAGGTAACATGGGTCTGAAGTTGACGTCCCACACAGGGCAGTTGGGAGTGTGAATGGCTTCTTCTACAGCATCGAGGAACCTGGAAAATATCAGACAATTCATCCTGTCAGTGGCGTATAATATAGCTAAATTTAAATACTACCGAATGCACATCTTACTTAACGCACACTCTTTTTTCAGAAAGACTAATCATAGTATCATTGTTTAAATCAAGGCATACAAAGTTTTTCATCATAAGAAAGAATTTTAATAAAAGAAAATGAAACAGCGGTCAACGGCATACCCAGGAAGTAATTTTGAGTAAAGCTCTCGTTTTGTTGGCTGGATTTTCTCCTGTTCCATTCGAAACTTGTCGAGGATTTGTTTTTTCACATTCGGGAATATTTCCTTCATAAACTGCCGTCCAAATATTTGTGCTACATCATATTTGGGTAAGGAGTCGCATAAGGTAGGTGCCTGACACAAGATAAGCCATCTGGTGTACATGTGCTTGTAAACATCGTATCCTGTGGACCCCACCCTCAACGCCGCGACTGATGGAGAATCCATTTTACAATTATTAATTGTGTGTAATAATATCTTTCCCAGGTCAACCACCGCGGCCCACTCAAAACTATTCACGTGACAGTATTTAAAGGCTATCAATGCCATGAGTGCTCTGCTTATTGACGGCTCTTCGTACGGGGGTCTCCCCAAGGTGGCGAAATCAGGTAGGGGAGAACAACACGTGGACACACTTTTTCGAAGCAGGCGGAACAAATAATGGAAGATCTGCTTTGTCTCTGGGTCGTCCATCAGAGGATCCTTTTGCAGCACCAGGAATATCGTTTCAATGTCCACCATGGTTCCAATCAACTCATCTATTGCTACATCAGTTAACTTGACGAGATCTGATATGTGTTTTTCTAAGGCACAAAGGAAGAAAAATCAAAATAGATCACATTACATTCATACATACATCACATTCACATTACATCACATTGTATTAGTCCATGGAGCTTTAAAATATTTTTAAAACAGAAGTACACTTTTAGTTTTGATAATTATTTTATACCAAGTGAATGAGTGCAGTTTCTACACGGCTCATTTGGGCTTTCCATTTGAGCTTCTGGAGGTGCTCCACTGTTACTAGAAGGGTAAACAAAGTTCCTTGCAGCGTGAATACTTTTCCACCCAGCACATTGACATCCGTCCATCTGTTAACCAAAAATATACACATATCAATCATTTGTCACCATAAATCACGCTAATATGTTTAAAAATAAGGTAAGATATTTCGTACAATATTCAAAATACATTAATTACCTTGCAAGCGGCATGAGTGGCCAATTTTAGAATTTTATCCTTCCTGTCTAAAGCTCGAAAAGCGGCTTTTCTGGAGGCGATTCTCGCAGGGTGCCAAATTCGACTTTGGAGTTGTAAAGCTTGCGCACTGGGTTGCTGCTGGGAAGGAATTTGCACTTGCAAACCAGCAATTCCACCACCACCTGCTCCATTATTATTAGCACTTGCAGCGGAGGAGGACGCGGTCCCAACAACGGTCGAGGAGGCAGCAGCCGCTGCTGCTGCAGAGCTCGGCATATTCGCAATGGTTTGATTAGCCACCGCCACGGCTGCGGCTTGTGCAAAATCCTGTTGAATTTGTTGATGCTGCTGGGACGTCGAAGTCAAAGTGGACCTCCCTATCGCTGTACCACCACCGCTGTTTACCGTGGCACTGATAATATTCGAATTGGTGAGGGTCACAGCCGCACCTCCTTTGCTTGCCGTAGTGGCGGCGACTATGGAAGCTGAGGAACCTCCAGCAGGAGGAGGGGGAGGTGTCACCTCAATCAAAAACCTTCCGTCCGCAGTTCTACTCAAAATGTACTGCTGCTGATGACCCACAGGTTGCTGATGATGCTGCTGCTGCTCAGAAGAACTACTCATTTTCGAAGGCTATTATATTAGCTATACAGTTAATATGTATATAGACTTAGAATTCTACGTCGTGCATCTGCTCCTCCTCACCCTCAACCCTTTTACACAAGCAGCGAAAAACTGCTCTTTATAGTCTAATCCAACAACATGGTCGATTATGTTGGTTTGGGATATGTGGCTCGCCTGCTGTTGTTGCAAGTTACAACAACCACAACAACTCGACAACGCTTCGCTGCTGTTCAATTGAAATGACGAGACGGGTGGAGGTGGACGAATGCCTATACATAGACTTGACTTTAACAACAACGCGACGTGTGTGAGTCTGGTGATCTGCTCCGTCTTTCAGTTCCCACTTTCAGTGCTCACGTTCGTCAGTCAGCCTTTTTTACAAGTTTACGGTGTCGTGTTAGGAGTAGAGGTGGCGGTGATGTGTATACTTTGTATTGCGCAGGGTTATCATCATCATGTTCCACTCATCATCTTCCTTATTTACACTTTATTTTCTACACTTGCTCAACTAAAGTGGCGGTGGTGGATGAGGCTTCCTCTCAGAATACTCCTCGATTTGGCGAGAATTACGTGAATAGCGGATTACTCATACCATTTATTAAGATGATCATAACAACTGCTTCTAGCAGCCTATCCCTGTAGTCCAAGAGTCCACTATAAAACATAATATATTTAAAGTGTAGCAATCCGTTTCTTGTGATGGATTCGTTAATGATAATGATGATGAAGATGAATGCATGTAGAAAATGTATACTGTGTTCAGCTCAAGGTTCTCCTTACTGAAGGAGGGATACATTCATACTTTATCATAGCAGGGAATGCATAAATGCAACATAGAAGGATAGTTTTTGCTAATTTTGTATGCGGGAGGCTTGTAGCTCGCTCTGCTCTGCATTTCTGGCCCAGAAATTCTGAGTGTTCGTCGTTCTCACCTCACCTCACCACTGCACTTGGGTGTTTATGGTAGGCACAAGCAGCATAATAGCTATTCCTTCAAAACAACTTACCAACCGCAATAATAAATTGACTTTTTAAATGAAACTTATTATTTCCTATCATAATAGTCTGTTTGAATTACGGACGACGAATGATAAATAAAACTAAACGCCGAAACATAGGATGGAAAAAATGGGCTGCAGCAGTAGAGACGGTAGCGAAATGACGTTATGGGGTTAGATGAGAACTGAGCAGGAAGAACGGAAGAATTATATACAGCATGCAAAGCAAAACTATGTTTGCTGGACATGCATTATAAATAATAACATGTACACAATCAGTAATCACACAATCTTTGTTTATTTAACTTGGACAGCTCAATCAGAGTTGAAAGTTTTAGAAGTACTTATGCATATAATATGCCAGTGTGAGTAATTCTGGTCTGGTACTTTCATGTTTCATGTTCCTTACCGATGGATTTTAAAATGACGGAATGAAGCAGTGAGCCATTTCTTTACTAAAATGCTTGAATAAAATTGCATTAAACTGCACACAGGAAGAGTGATGGGAAGGAGAGGGGCATGATGAAAAGCAAGAGTATATAAGTCGCGGATCATTAAATTTATACGTGTTGTACCCATTTTACAATTTAAATGAGCTATATTGATAAAAATCGTATCAATCCTTTCACCTCGAATCCAATATTGAGGTTGTGTAGTTTCGACTTCACAATCAGAAAGAATGCAATGCTTTGAATACATGCCCGGTATTTTACTAAAGCTAGCATATGGTAAGTAAGATTTTACATACATGCTGGCATGCACTATTTACAAACAACATGTTACACGTTTTACATTTTACTATAAAGTAGTGTACAAGCACATGGACAGGAGAATGAGTGAATAGTGAATGACATCAAAGGGCCGTGTCATTAAAGGTCTCCACTCCAGTCTACATAACTATACATTCAGCAGTTTCATTTTCCTTTTTCCCATTCTTACCCATTTTGTCTAAACATGTTAATAAAAACGCTACAGTGGTCACAGTTTTCATCAACTTCATAATGTCATCACATCATGGAAGAAGGAAGCAAAACTTGCTTGCGCTTCTTGTTGGAATAAAAGAAAATCGATCGAACAAGTAAAAAATAATCTTTCCAACGCAGCGAGTTTGTCTTGACTTTTAAGATTAGTGCATATGTATGTATATCAAAAGGGAGGAATGCAAACATGCCAGTCATCCGAAACCAGAGAAAACCGGATGCTCAAAATAAAATATAATAGCTCACCTTTCATCATAAAACCCTCTGAACTTTTCCTCCAAAGGGCACCGATACAAAGGCGAGAGATGCATGCTATTTAAGTAGATTGTGCATGTCATATAATATGCCTACAGGTGAACTTGTGAAATTAGTGTCTATTTTGGTGAAAGCTAGCAAAGCAGAATATGTACTGGTCTCCACTTTCACTTTTCCTCGTCTGATCAGCAAAGCAGACTTGTTCCTTTGTGTGGAATATTATGCTATTGCTGCAATAATAGCTGTTCTGACTTTTAAATCTATTTATAGTTCTTCCTGCTCCATCCAGTCTGCCTGTTCGAATGTACTTTCCCTTGCAAAAAGATGCTCACGATGCGAAGAAAGTGAAACGTAAGCTGTAGGCCAGCAGGAGCTGCTGGAGCAGCACATGATCTGCATTCTGCAGCAGAGCGAGTGAAGAGCAACAAGCGAGCGGAGAAAGTCTCCTCCTCCGAATCAATTTATCCGACGGGACGAGTACTTTGAAAAGACGTCAGCAGAGCAAGCAAAAACTGCGTACGTGAGATTGTGGACGGCTATAAAAGGATTCACACATCCCGTCTTTTGGTCTGTCGCCTCCTTCCTCCGTCCTCCGCACAATTTTTCCGTGAGCTTTTGTGCAGTGGTGCGGAGAGATGTGATATTGAATATTGGAGTGCAAAGTGGAGGTATATGTCAAGGGTCAGTCTGGATGATGATCATGGTGACGCTCCTACTGGATGTCGCTTCCTTACCTTCTCGTGCTTCTGCTTTTACCAGTTGAATGCTTTCTCCAGTTTCCAGTTCAGTTTGGACCGTCGCCTCGTAAGCACGCAGAGTGCTCATGCGGTGGTGGGTTATTAAATAAAGTACTCATTTTGTAAGAATATTTTTTGGCGAGAGAATGAGTTCTCCGTGCAGGTCGACTATGAAAAGAACGACGCTGCTGGCGGGGGAAACGAGGTCCATTGCAGTTCCCAGCACGAGTGGAGCCAGTGCAAGTCCTCGCCACGGCTACTATGCTAGAAAGTCAAATAGTAGCGGGGCGGAGAAACCGGAAGCTGTAAGTTGAAGAAAAATGTACAAAAGCTTGGGTAATGTACCGTGGAATAATTGAATTTGTTTTCTTTGTCTGATGGTCTCAGCGTCAAGTTCGAGAAACCGGGGACTGGAGCTCTGATTCTAAACTATCAGCAATTTACAATGGATACTGGGAAGACCCCTTTTTTCGCTCTTTTAATCCAAATGACCCCTCCAAAATTAGGAGGACCTCGCTTATTTGTAGGGGATATTATGTGCGATTCCGTGTTTGTGATTATTTTCTCAGAAATTTAATAAAGTCAGTTGGAAAACCTGTGCAGGTGGGTACGCGATATGCACATACTATACTCATATTTCATTTTCGAAATACAATTTATTCATTTGAAAGGTTAAATCTTTAACTTTGGTACATTAGGTGGTGTCATTGGGTGCCGGAATGGATAGCTGCTACTTTCGCATCCTCCCAGAGCTGGAAAATCAAATTCTGAGATTCTTTGAAATCGACTTTAAAAGCGTGATCAAGGCGAAGATGTCCGTCATCGCACATAATCAGCTCCTTCGTGTGATGTCTGACGAGAAATTGAAACTGTTGGCTTGTGACTTGCGACAGATTGTGAGTGTTCATGAGACACTGAAAAATAACGGGTTTGATTTTGACCAGCCAACTGTGTTTTATTCCGAGTGTGTGGTTAACTATCTGGGACCAAACGAGTAAGCATTTTGAGCTACTTGTAGTGGTAATATCATTCATTAACATACTTTAAAGCAAGTGTCAACTTTAACGAATTAGCGTTAATATTTGTTCCACTCTTCATTTTCCAGGAACACAAATATTCTGGAATGGATAGCTTCGAATGTGCCAAATAGTATATGGCTTGCTTATGAACAATGCAATGCTCTCGACGGATTTGGCCAAATTATGCTCTCCCATTTTTTAAAAAATGGATGTCCACTTTTGTCTCTAATTTCTGCCCACAATCGCGAAGACCAGGAAACTCAACTTCGAAAAGCTGTAATTAAAATTAATATCTAAAAAGTACTTGATTGATGAAAGGACCCTTAGTAAGAACTAACGTTTTGTTGGTTACGCTTTTAGGGTTTTAAAATATCTCAAGTGATTAATGCGTGGGATGCATTCATCAAGATTGGAAACGAGGATCCTCCACATTTCCCTCGATTGAAGAATACAGACCACCAGTTTGATGAATATGAGCAGCTTATCGCAACTAGTCTTCATTACTCTGTGCGCGTGGGAGTAAACGGTGATTTAGCCCGCATTAGTAAAATCGCCGAGCTTCTTGACAAATTTCATTTGCATCTAGTGTCCTCCTTGAAACAACCTGGAGTTTCCCACGAGTCGTTAAAGGATTCACTGGCAATAAAACTAGACGTTATCCAGGGCGTTTACTTGCCTACCTTGAGTGGTCATGAAACCACCGTAATCAACCACAACACGCTTTTGACGCTGGGCGGCTGCGGAGAAAATTCTGTTAGGATGAAACATCTTATCAGATCTCGTATTACTTTTGATAATTCTACCACAGATGAAAATGACTTGCTGGATCCCTTTCAAGAAGATAATCCTCTGGAACCTGCAATATCGCTAACAGATGTGGACGTTGCTGGATGTTCTGGGCCAATGACAGTCAAAAGCAAAATCCTTTTGGAAAATGCGGATCACTACGAACGAATCCATTCTCGCGCTGTTTTTGTCCCAGCGTCCATGAAATCCTCTGACGAGCACGACTCTGTCATAATATTTGGAGGGAGAAAGGCACCAAAAACGCCATGCTCTAATGATCTAATCGAGCTGAATGTCAACAAAATTGACTCGAAGGTGAATATCGCGTCTGTGATTGTGAGCTCGAAATATGACGGAAGCTGTCCTCAGCCAAGATGGAGACACGCTATGGCTTTGGCGGCTAAAGGAGGAGCTCCATACATTTTAATGTTTGGAGGTAGAAACCCAGAGTCTGTTTTAGGGGACTGTTGGTGGTACAATGTAGATGACTTCAGTTGGCAGGAAATTTATAGCAATACAAATTGTTCACCTCGAGCGGAAACAATTCGTTGTTGGCCAGGACCACGACACTCTCACGCCATGACTTCGGACCCAGACGGAACAATCATTTACATGGTTGGGGGAATCTCAGAGAATGACACAACCCTTTGCGAAGACGCTTTTTGGTCATTTGACACGGAAACTAACAAATGGAGTAATGTGGAGGAGTGGGATGCCCTGGCCAGACGCGTTGGTCATTCAATAATGAAAACTAAAGATTCTCTGATTATCGTCGGTGGTTACGGGGCGGATTCCAGTTATGGCTTTGACTTCCTCGCAGCAATTTGTGATTTGCAATGTAACACGGTCAAAATTGTCACACAGGTTAATAATAATTGATTAAATATAAAAATAGTTGTAAATCATGTCATTACAAAGATTATACGAACTTGATTACCTTTCCTGTGTATATTTTCTTCCAGACTCTACCCTTAAATGACATTTACCTTCCATTTGGCTTCACCGCTTCGCTATTGACCGATGAAAGCACGAGTAAACAAAAAGTGGTAATTTTCGGTGGTGGCGGAAATTGCTTCTCTTTTGGAACTCATTACAATCAGGTGTGCTATGTGCTGAATTTACAGGGGGAGTAGATTAGATGATTAGTATTAGGCGGGGCAAGATTATAATCGGTAGAAATTAAAATGTGTCAAAGACATTTTCTGTTTGTTGTAGAATTAGGAAAAAAACAATAATTATCTTAATGATTTCTCACTGTTAAATGGACGCTTTCACTGTTTCAAAAATATATATACTCATATCTGAAATGATGGAGATTGTGATGAATAAGTGGATGATAAATTGTGATTATGACGCTTGAGTAACCTCTACCTAGACCAGTACAAGTTTATTGTATTTTTGTAAATACACACGTTATCATGTAGATTAGGAATTACACAAACAAAAGTAAAATAAAATCAAGAGATTCACAAACCATAATTATTGTTTATCTGAACTATCATTTAAGTATTTATGTTACATACGAAAGGAAATGCATAACCTGGCGGTTTAATCAGAGTTGAAGTGCAAAATTCACACAAATGTAGTTTGCATATTATTTTATTCAGCTAATATAGGTTCGTTAACGCTTGCTATAAAATTTATACTATAAGCCTATTGTTTAGTTTGGCCAAATAAACTTGAGAAAAGTTCCTTCATCGCCGCACTGGACATGTTACAGTTATCTTGAGGAGCCATGAAATTCACCAGCTTTGCGTGTACGTCATACCGAATTTTTCTTCCTTTGCTGGCCTTGGTATCCACCTTCCTTTTCAGCTTCGTTCGCAACTTTTGCAACTCTAGCCAGTGATGGCTTAGCTGTAGGGGGTCGTTCACGTTGCTCGTTTTTCTTTCAATTAGCTCCCTCAGCAATTGATGGTAAAAATCGTCATCATCAAACACTTCCGGATTGGGTTCCTCATCCCCCTCTGCAGTTTCTTCATTTTCTGTTCGGGATGGCTCCCCAATTAAAGAATAATTTGATCGTCTAACTTGCGTTCTCTTCAGGAGTCTATCTTTATTGGAAAGGATTTGCTCTATTTGTCGAAGTGTCGAAATCTGGTGAGCGGTCGCCTTTCTGTTGAATTTTCCTCCAGCGAATTGCGTTTTGTCGTTCCATTTTTGAATTGTTTGATTCCTATACGATTTAAAGTTGGTGAAGGATGACTCTGCGGCTGAGATGAAGTCTTCTGGTTTCATTTGCTTCGCTTTCACCGTCATTGCATAGGCACCAGTCTTCCGCTTCCGGTTTGGTGGAGAACAATTCGGTTCGGTATCTGAATTATCATCGTCCTCAGATGTGATCTCTTCCTTCCTTGGATCTTTCTCAAGTTTTTCTTCGCTGGAGTGATCCTGTTTTTTAGAGACGGCCTTCTTCGTTTCACCATGTTTGGCTGTCATTATCTCCTAAAAGACAATATTAAAATGGCTACTAAATGATTCACAAGGTTTTTAGTTAATGATTCTAATTGAATTATACTCACCTGTAATCGGATTAGCTCATACATAAGGATTTTTGTAGCTTCTTCACTTTTTTCAATGGTTTTGGTAAGAGTAGAACTTTGGTCATTCGCAGCGATGTCCCCGATAAGTTCCTCGTACATGGCAGTTTGGGGGAGGCGGTTGCAATCAAGCAGCATTTTTTGTAGTCTAATTCTCACTTCTAAAAGAGAATCCCAAATCCCTGAAAACAAAAAAATACTCAAATGCACTTTGTATTTAAGCTTTGTGTTATTATCCACATTATTGTCATCATCATTATATGTAAATGATCCTCTGTGAAAGAAGATTTAACAAGGTTTAAAGTATAATTACGTACTTAANAAGCAGCATTTTTTGTAGTCTAATTCTCACTTCTAAAAGAGAATCCCAAATCCCTGAAAACAAAAAAATACTCAAATGCACTTTGTATTTAAGCTTTGTGTTATTATCCACATTATTGTCATCATCATTATATGTAAATGATCCTCTGTGAAAGAAGATTTAACAAGGTTTAAAGTATAATTACGTACTTAATTGATTCAACGTAGCTTGTCCTTTCTCGATTTCTGCTTGCTTGTCCCTTAAACTCAACGACTGTATTCCTGATTGAGCGCCTGATTCTTCTGCGTCAGAATCCTCTTCTTCCTCCACTTCAGAGCCCTCCTCATCTTGCGATTCGCCCTCATCATCACTCTCTTCTTCATCCACGTCTTCTTCACCCTTCACTCCAACTACCTCATCTTCTGAAGAAAGTACCTCATCTTGATCGCTGTTGGAATCGTCGATTAACTCCTCACCATCATTAAGGTCGCCATCATCGTCTTCAAAGTCATCCTCATCTGCATTGCTTGAACTGATAGAATTATTCTTTATCGGAGACTTTGGAATTCCATCCGTCTCTGCCAACTTTCTCCTGGACACCTTCTCTCCAGAATATCTCTCATCAAACTCATTTAAAAGTTGGACATTTTTTGCCCGCAATGAGCTCCTTGCCACTGGTCGCAAAGCGTCATGATCTTCATCCAACTCTATTACTTTGGCAGATGTTTCTAAAAAGCAATTTGAACAGAATCCACTTCACATCGTCTTCAACTAATTTTAAAGCTTATAAATATTACAACTTACCACCATATTCAACATCTTCCGGGAACTCGTCTTCTTGATTTCCACTTGCAGCCAGTGCAATTCTCTCCCCCAAACTTAACTTCTTTGGACCCATTGCTGTACACCACCCCTAATCTAATCTAAATTATGAACCGTTTAAAATTAATTAGCTAATATAAAAGGTGAAAGTTTTTGTGAAACTCGTTCAACGTCTTTTCATAAAGTACAACTATAAGATCTCCGACTTAAACTTAAATAAGTTTGCTAGGTATGACTTTAGACTTTAATTGCAAATACAGAAAAGAGAGCTTTAATTACATGTCTGTCGTGCTTATGAAAGCACCGACACACATCACATGGTCAGCTGCATGTTGTCTCCTCTTCGCCCCTCATGGCGGGGTGAGGTGAGAAAGCCACACATGTAATCTCAATGCATAGTGTTCAATGAGCATCCAAAATCTACTCTGACAATAATTCCCTATTAGCTTATCAATGCAAAATATTTCGTAAAATCTCTTTATTATGTATTTTAATTCATATACCTAGTTTGCTTACTCACACAACTAGCACCGTGCCAGTAGCATGCCTATCTCACCTCACTTATTATCTCACCTCACTTTGATTATGACTTTACTAAAAAGGCATTTTTATAAAAATGCAACCTATTTTACATAACATTATCCAACACAAACCACCGGAAGGGAAGATGACAAATATACATTATTATCTTCAGTCAAAAAATAAAATAGTAAAATAAAGCATTTGATCGAACATAACAAATGCAATGAATCAAAACTGGACGCTGGACCTTTCATTTACGACGGTAAGAGTAAGAGTATACAGTTCGGATTTGATGGGTTACATAACAATCCTACCCATTATAACATGCCATAATAATAATCAATATCTTATAGCAGAGCATAATTGATAATTAGTTAATTAATAGTATAATTTTTGTTCGTATAAGGACGATCGTAAAATTAGAAAGATAAACACGTAAAGTTACAAACTCGATAGGGTTATCAAGTGACGTTTTAAAAACGAGTCGTTCATGCGTGCTTCACCTTCTTATTATTCTTCTTCGTGGAATTGTTCATAAGCTTTCGCTTAACGCTGCACTTGTACGAAGTCATTATAGCCTTCCGGAAGCAGTCATGTATCTCTGGAATATCCGTAATTTTTGTGGCGTTGTTGTAGTCTCTGAACTTGCCAATAGTGGGATTTTCTATTGGTGGTTCTCGACATGCAAATGCCACACATTCTATAAAAAATGTATAATTAATAATTAATGCATGTTGATGATTAAGCTTGTAAAATAACAAGTGAAAAGCAAAATTGTGTTGTCAATTTACTGGCACATGTCTGAATTTTCATTTCGTCGAAAGCCGTTGCGCTGTCCGTATTGTCGATTTTCCTCGCGCTGAGACTGCAAGCCATAATCTCCTCTGCTTCATAAGCACCTTTGAACACTTTCCGTCCGCAGGCTCTCCAGATGGCGTCTGACTTTTCACCTTTGCTACGCATGGAGATTGCTGTTGAGAAAACTTGTGGCAGCACAGTTTCCAGTCTATCGTATATTATGGAGTCCTTTGGCTGAAATATTGGAAAGATACGTACATAATGCATAGCACTTTTGCCAAGCAATGTGGGATAATCATCATTCCTCCTCACCTCCTCGGGAAAGCTTCTTGAAGCCAAACCGGCAGATGATGACGGCATAGCAAAAACAATAGCATTATTCATAACCTCGGGAATGTTTCCAGGAGTGGAACCGAAAGACGGCTGAATAATTGTGCTAATCATATCATTCGACGTGGTCGGAGTCTGCGTGTCGTCATCATGACCTGGGACAGTCACAAGTTGCACACCTGGATGGTCGATTAGGTTTTCGTTTTGAGAATCGATAGACGGCTGATTCAAACAAAAATTAAAATGGAGCAATACTAATCTTCCAAGCTTTAACGAAGATATTCCGCTTGAACTTACATTTCCTATCTTCTGCTGTGAATCCTCTGGAGTATTATTCTCGGAGTACAGTCCTTGTCCGTGTTCATTTGAAGTTGCTGGTAACAGACCCGAATCCGAATCCATGGTCAACAGGGCACATCCAAGTATTTTTAAACTGCAAGAATTTATTTAAAAATTAATACTCGTTGAGACTACTAAAGCCAGCTAATTACCACCACCAACAAGCAACTTTAAAGAGTATGTACAATGGGCCAAGTTCCCTGGAGTGAAGCAGCTTGTTAAGCTCTGTGAAGCCCTCATAATCTGTAATGTCCAGCCTGAGTGACACAAGATGGCTTATGATATCTGAACGCAGGAGCGTCATGATACGTTGCAAACTATGTATTAAATATGTTTAACATAAAAATCAGTTAACTAGATCGCTCAAGGATATTTTAAGTTTATTATGGTAAACATAATATATATTATTGCTTCTTACGATGCTGGATCTTTCAGGTAACCCACAACCAAATCAAATGCCTTTTGCATGGATTTGTTCTCAGATGAATCATCTGTAAAATTTTCAGGACCGGATGCTATCTCGGCGTCACTGAAAGTATATTTAAAAGCTACTTTTGGTGAACATAATATCTTGAAATATTTACAATTATTATAAATCATTTCGGAACTCACGGAACTGACACATGCTGTTGAATACCGGTTGCCACCTCATGTGACGTTAATGGAGGAATGTCAGGGTCATCGGAAGCGGCAGATGGTTCATCTAATGCTGGAACAGATTGAACAACCTTTACTCCCTCGTCCTCCTTCTCCATTCCTCCATTTTTCTCTGCGTCTAGACTTCCATTACTCTCACCAACCTCCATCGTTTGGGTCCCTTCATCTTGCGAGCTATCAAAATGGATAATTGCTCATTTGGTTTCAAGATGTATTAAGCAAATACGAAAACTTCTTCACACCACTAACCTTTCACCGTCTTCATTCCCCTCAAAGCCAAAAGCATAATTGGTTGCATCAGCATAGCTCCCCACATGATTACTGTTTTCATCTGATCCAGCATCCGAACCTATTATTTTTATTTATGGATCAGAATCGTTTTAATGGCTATGAATTTGGATGCACATTTAGTGTAACAGTAACAAGTGAGCCCTTTTAGGGCACTTGAATAATATCAATTTGAAAAATCTCGTTACCTTCATCATCAATTGTGCTGCTTTGTTGATCATTAACTGGTAGAGCCGTTGACACAAGGACCAGTTTAGGTCCCGTAGCACGATCCTCGTCATCCCCGCCAACGTCCACTACAATATTCGCCGAAGGATCAAGACTGCGTGCCATTTTAATACTCCTCAAACCTAAACGCTTCCACGTGCTCAAAGTCCTCCTTTCAGTTTAATTGCAGCCAGAGTAATCAATACTTTAATAAAAGTTGAGCTTGTAACGGGCACTTCAGCAGCACATCATTCTCCAGTAAATCAAGTGTCTAATTAAAGATAACTGTGCTGATAAATAGCAAAAGGTGAAGTTAGAATTCCATTCTGACTGAAAATCCGAAATGGGATTCTGCGAAACTGGAGCAAAAGAAAAGAGTGCGACTTGTTCACTCAGTCTAAAAAGCTGCGAGAATGCACTCATCCACTTTTTGTTGATCAAAACTCATGTGTGCATTTTGTGACGTAGCTCGCCTCTCTGCCTTATTTCTCCTATTTACGGCCTCCCCTATAATTCCACACGCTCTACAACGGCACATTGCAATGCATTGGAGAGAGACTGGAAATCACATTCGCAGCTGCACTAGTAATACCGGAAATACGGAATAGATCTACGTTGCATATGCTAATAAGGAGGACACACTTGTGAGCAGACATCCAAATTTACTTTTTTACCAAACCAACCTTTATTCCGTCATACGACCATAGCCATGGGGCATTCTTGTACGACGGAATAACATGGGCAAAATGGACAGTCCATTTTGAATCATTTATGATGCCATTTACGATGCAAGATGAAACATGCAAGCTAAAATGCAGAAGCACCCATTTTTAAATATTTGCGGTCTGCCGGACGATTTAAACTATTTCAAGATAATCGCATAATGACGATGAGCTCAATAAACAGATAACTTATTGACATTATGACGCTTGAGGTTTTTGTAAAAATGCTCACGTAGATAACGTAGATTCGAAAATGCACACAAATACCAATAAATAAAGTCAATTCAAACAAGAGATCACAGAATTTAGTTAGAATTAATTAACCATTTAATTATCTACTTCCATTATTTCGGCAGGAGTAGTGTCGTTTTCGTGAATACTACCGCCGTCCTCGTCCTCCTCCTCGTCATCAACACCGGTTCCTTGTAATTCCTCAGTCTCCAGTTTAACGTCGTTTTCAACGTCCGTGCTACTGTCGGATATGTGGCGTCGTCGAGTATCCTTGGTCATTCCTTTGTCACTGGCATCTTTCTTGTTGTTTCCATCATCCTCACAGCAACTATCTGAGCCTGAGCTGTGATCAATGTACGTTGAAGAGTTGCTACTAATGTCAGATCCATCTCTTTCGTAGCTTTTCTGTAGAGATTTTCCCATCCTGGTGTAGAGAGACTGCTTTTCAATTTTATTGTAGGATGGATGTCCCTCAAAGTAGTCGAGATTGGAGTGCATTACAAAGTGGACAAAATCAATTTTGATAAGCTTTTCGGGAATGTCATAGCCTGTACACAATTATTAAGTCATTCTGTAACTATTATTCCGTTAAACGCTTTATAAATGTGTGGAGCTTTGAGCTTAATAAATGAAAGTTCTTACGAAATGCATAGTTTGTTGGGTCAAAAGTCATAAATGCGTAAATAGGGTGTTTGGCAGATAAGAAGCGTATTCCCGCAGATATTTCTCCAAAGTGGTCCATGATAAGTCCTCTGATTTGTCCGTGTATCGGAGTCCCGTCAGCCAACTCAACGTGCACTATATCCCCAGCTTGAAAGTAATGTCCGTGATGAAACACTTTGGGTGCGATTGTTGGCTGTGCTGAATATCGATTGTTCCGAATGGCCGTATACTAATTTGAAAAGAGAAGCATATTGTGATTTTACATAATATATACATACATGGGAATGATTAAGGATTTTGCAATATTCATTTTTTACCTTTTTTGAACTGGAAGATTTGAACAGCAAAGTCCTTCTATTTCGTCCCTTGTACCTATTAATTTTTCTAGCTCTTCGTTCGGCAGCCGCAGCAGCTTTTGCTTCAGCATCTCCGGGAAGTCCTGTACTCCCACTCCCTTGTCCACTTCCTCCTTGGTTTTTGGTTACTTGTTCCAAAGCTGCTGCCGCTGCGGCTCTCACTGGTTTCCAGGAGTATGTGCTGTCAACATCGCTATCCTTATGGTCTAACATATCGCCAACGCTAACCATATCGGCATCTTCCTCCTCCTTTAGATCATCGTCATCCGAAATGCCTGAGAATGGTGTTGGATTATATTGGTGTCGGTCCATTTCGAATTTATTATTGCAATTGCCTTCACCACCCACACTGCTTTCGGAATCTTGCTGAGCGATTGAGCTACCAGATAGTGAAGAACCTTCCGTAGTTGACCGGCGACTGTGAACACTTGCCGCTTCAGATTCCACTTTCTTTTCTGCTGGAGGTGATTGTTCACAATCTTCATTGGTTGTGTCTTCACCTTCTTCCTCCTCCCCCTCCTTTTTGCCTCCCTCTTCACTTTGACTTAGCCTCTTTAACCTTTCATTAGCAACAACTTTTGCTCTTCTCCTACTTACTCTACGTGAAAATGATGCGACTGACTCTGTTTCATCTTGTCCCTGTCCCTCCTCATCAATTTCACAAGATTCCTCCTGGTCATCTTCCTCGCCTTCATGCATTTCAGTTTCATCTTTATCCCCATCGCTTTTGACTTCGTCCTCCTCCTCCTCTTCCCTGGTCATGACATCTTCCGCTTTCAATTTGTCACTGTCGCCATCCTCGTGTTGAGTCTCGTCTATTTCTTCCAAGTCGCCTTTATCCTCTGTTCCTTCATCATCCAGATACTCCTCCTGATCACCGTCATCTTCCTTATGTCCAGGTGAGACCTCTTCAGCTAAATTCCTCTTCTTTGGCGAAACTACTCCGCCACGTTTTTTCTTACGACCTTTCCCCTTCGTTCGCTTAGACTTATCCGGTCCAAAGATCTCTTGAATAATCTTCCGTGGGGTGGTATTTGGCTCAGCAGCTCGACTACTATTTTCCCCACTTTTCTCTGCAATCCTTGTTCGTTTTCTGGGAAGCTCCAGTTGTTTTTCAGTAACATCATCTTCCACCGACTCCGTGTCATCAGTTATTCCCGCCTTTGGTAATGCAACCCCTGACCTTTTGTCCTTTCTCGTAGCAATCGGCATTTTTATCAACGGCGGTGGGGGTGGCAAAGTATTTGCAGTCAAACTGGGTGTTGACTTGACTCCTCCCTTCCCAGCAAGTTTTGTAATATCGACAGGTGTCAAAAGTACAGTAGGAAAACGAGTCAATTTTGGAGGTGTAACAACACGCTGTGGAGGGGCAGTTGGAGGTTGTAGCTGCAGGCGCAAACTGGATGACAAGTTTGAAAGGGAAGATGGTAATGGCGAGGATAACAATTTCTTGGGGGAGGTGAGAAAGCGTTTAGGAGGAGTAGTGGGAAGGACAGCGGAGGAGGTGGATGGGACAGGGACTTCATGTGTCTTTCCGTCTTCACTGCTCATCTAACAAAATAACAGAATGAACTGACTTTTAGAAAATCGCCACTCAATTCTTTCAATCAACTTAGGAGTTTGATTTGTGTGTGCTTACCGAATGCGGCCGGTGAAGACAAAGCTTCCTTCGGTTTCCAGTTCCGGTTAAAGTAGATAGTTATTTCAGAAGACCTTATTATTATTGCGGACAGGACAAAGTTAATTATCCAGCAACACTCTTCCACAATCTTTTGCTCTCTTTTTATCCCATTTTTAGCTCAACTGTTCTGCTTGGTTGGATTGGTTCAACTCGCGGCATCATCGCCTGGGGCACGAGGAGATTGGACCACTCCGCCCAACAAAGCCAATAATGCTCAGCCACGAACAAAGCAAACGTGCATCCATAAATAATTGATTGATTTGATTGCTGATTAATTTTGCTTTGTTACCCTGTAGCTTGTTTTCTGTCATTTCTCATTTCATGAGTTTATGGCATGCATATGAACATAATTTGCACTAAAACAATTACTCAAAACATTGCGCAATGGCAGGAATGTATAATGAATTACTGTCCAATTAATTAAGCATCTACTATTGTTTGTCTTTAAGTTTTTTTACTAATTAGGATAAACGAAAGTACAACTAACAAATGTAAATTATGAAAGACAATTATTACTATTACTAATGATGTGTTTAATTTAACGTTGATATAATTTATGATGCGACCTTTTAACAGTTTTCATTAACTCCGAAGTACACTGTGGCAGCGTTTATTAATTATTACGAGTTGAAGGTTGAAGTAGAAGTAAGGTAATACATAATATTTTATTATCGGACCTTTTCCTGGAACGTTGGAATTGAGTTTATGGTTAGTTTCAAGACCATCATTTAAAAATGCAAGTCAGCCAAGCTAATTAATTCTGGCTTGGTTGGTGCATGGAGTTGCTGGCTTTTCAAGTTTTTCTTTTTTCTAGATTTTTCTTATTCTTTTCATTCGTCATGATTCTTCTAACTGAATTGTTGCCAGTTAAACCTGCTTTCTGTTAAATAATTGTTACTTTCCCCAGTGCCCAGGGTGTAGACGTCCAGTTGAGTTGAATGTTAACAATGGCAAACCATAAATCCAGGCGGCGGCAGCATAAGAATTCGGTAAACTTCTTCCATTCTTTATAAATACAATAATAAATCAGTGAACACATGATTTTCTAGTTTAAGTAAGAAGAATTGAGTATTTAATTAGCCATAATTTTGGTGGTTGTTTGATGTTTAGTATTATGAGGATTCCTCCGAGCCGGAATCCGCCGATTCTGCTGGTTCAGATTGGATGCAGGACCAACGGAAACGGACTAGAAAATTGTGGAAGCAGTCGCAAGGTCTCGCTGCGGAACCGGGCGAAAGTCGGAGAAACTTGAAGGTTGCTGAAAGGAAGGTTGCAAAGAAAACTGGTCTGGGGAAAGGTGAGGCGAAAGGAAAAGAAGATGGTTTACGCCAGTGCTACTGGCTTGATTGTGTGAATGCTGCAAGACGGGCTTCCAAATATTGCAGCGATGAGTGCGGCGAGAAACTCGCTCGGCTACGAATTTTGCAGGTCGGAATAATATTATACTCATTTTAACTATGATCTAGATTTCAAGGCTAACATGATGGTAACTGTGATTAGATTAACTACCCGTGCAATGTTTTTGTTGCGAGCAGATTCTCCCTGAGCGTATCAGTGCATGGCAGTCCACTCCCAACGAGGCGGAGGAAAGGAACAAGGAGCAATTGTTGGAAATAAAAGCGAAAGTGATCAAATTCAGAAGTCAGTTTGAGGAACTGGAAGAAAAGCGTCAGGTAAAGTGGTACAATATTTCTTTTTTCAACATTCAGTTATATATGCATAGTATTCACTTAGATATTTTGTTAACTTTTTCTCTAAAAGGCTTTGGACAAGTATATTGAAGCAGTCTCCAAGCTGTCTCATGACTCTACCGTCGATTTGAAAGAAGCGGGACTTGGAGATGACGGTGCTACGGTAGCATGCGTTATGTGTGGTCACGAAACAAATACTAGAGGCTATTTGAAGCATATTGAGCGTTGTTTCATTAGGGTATGATATGAACATGTCACTCAATACAAAGTGTAGGAGAATTACTGATGAATAATAAAATGGCTTGCAATGTTGTTGTGTCATGTTTCCATTGTGTTTTAGACTGAAAAGAATATTGCATTTGTATCGAAAATGGTCAGCTACTTGCCTGGAACCCGGTTGTTTTGTGACACTCTGGATAAGAAAACTGGGCTTTATTGCAAAAGACTGGCTGTCACTTGTCCCGACCATAGCAAAAAGCCACACGTAGCAAAAAATACTGTAAGTTTCCCCGACTTTACGAGTTATAGACAATTAGACACAATAGACATGAGTGTGAATTTTGTTGTTTAAAAAATGTATTACTTTTATTGACAGATCTGTGGGGCTCCACTTTCCAAAGATACCTTGAATCTGGATAACATTTGCTCTGCTCTCAAAAGTAAATGCCAGCGACATTACAATTGGGAAAAGTATCGTCAGGCAGAAATCGACATCCAAAAAGTGGAAGCTGTAAGTATGACAGTTGTTGATACATAAATACCTACCCATATTTTGTATTTAATCCTAATCAGTTATTATAACTACATGTTAATTTCGGACAGTGGACAAAGCAGGAGCAAATGTTGACGAAGGAGCAAGATATTACTCGACAGATGTCCGACCGGGCAGGTCTTCTGAATTTGTTGTTAAATTCTACCAAGGCAGGGTGAATGAGAAGAAATGGTACTGATTAATGATGCTGATTATCTTTGTGAGTTTAATTTTCTGAGTACTTACTTTTAAATATGTGTTCAAATCCTTATCGGTACAATGTACATGGTAAAACGCTTGTATGAAATTTCCAACATAATAAAGTTACAATAATACTGAACCTTGGCTCCTGCTTTTCTAATTTGTACCTTGTTCTACTTCAAATACTTTTCCATCTGCTGACATTTTGGCAAGTGAACACCTGCCAGGTTCTTCACCTTTACCATGGCCTTTTCTTTCATCATATCAACAAGAAAGTTTTTAGCTGAATCCCCTTTCTCAAAGTCGTCTTCGGTCATGATTTCCAATTCAGGCACATCCGAAGAGTCGGCAGAAGTTACCAGAGCCAACATGAAACCACCCACCACACCGTAATACCGGATCAACTCTATTTCCTGTTCAAAATTTTCCTTTGTCAACTCCTGTCCCTCCACATCAACTCCCAGCCTCCGCACAAATTTGGTAAACTCTTCAAAGTAAATTTCCTCTAGCTCCTTTTCCCTCTCATTTAACACGGGGATCTGTGGGCTGGAGTATAAAAAGTAGTGCATATCCACAGCCCGAGACGCTGCACGCGAAACTTGGTAGTCCACAAATTTTACTTCTACTGGCTTATTAGTCTCCTCGTCATACCGGAAGAGGATGTTATTTGTCCTACATAACGACACAGGAGAGTACATAGTGATGAATAGAGCAATCGGTTATGTACATAAATTACTATAATGATTATTTCCTTTCACACACCAGCAATCGCCATGATTAATAACCGCCCATCTCCTTTTTGCGCCGACAAGTTGATACAGATCCTGGAAGTAATTATCCGAATAAATATTTTCCAAAAGATGTGCGCCCACTTCTTCCCCAGCGTCTCTCAGGTTAGCAGCCTGCTGCTCGTACGTATGCTTGATCATATCCTTCCAAACTGAAGGAATCTTATCCTCTTTAAACATGCTCTCCTCCAGCCACGGAAACTTTTCCATGATTTTATCAAAGTCCCCCTTAAACATGGCGTAGCTCACCGCATGAAATCTCGCCATGGTCTCTATGACCAGTTTACAATGTTCAAAATCCAGGCCATCTTGCCGACTCGCCATTTTGTACCCTTGTGCCTTCAAGTTCTCCATGGCCAGATAGTCATCCTTCCCATCCGTCTTACTCGCAAAACACTTTGGCCACGGAGCGGAAATTTCGGATTCTGACAATCCAGCAACTTCCCGTTGAAATTGTTCCATTGCTGGGATTATCCTTTCGTACATGTACACATCTTTCACAAATATATTCCCTTCGTTTATCATTTTCACTCGGAACTCATTCCGAGGCAATACTTTCAACATTACCGGAAATCTAACCTTTTCACCATTCTCCACATTTTTTAGATTCATTTTCACAGCGTAAATTATAGACATGTAATTATCACCGGCAACTGTGGCCTGCGTAGCCTCGAAATCAACAAGTTCCCAGTTACCCTGCTCGTTCCTCTTGTTAAAATCCTCCAGAATGGCTGTTTGGATTTCTCCAGTTACTATTTCCTTGATGTTCACTTCTACCGACGACGAACCGGTTACAGTAGGATTTGCCGCCAGTTCACTGACTTCAGCATCTACCTCTGCCATTTTACTCCGAAATTTATCCTATTTATCTTTCCTGTTTTAAAATATTGTTCGCGACGACAAAAGTGGGTGTCAGAAATATATGCATGTAAACTTAAATAGGCAAGCTGTCGACAAAATGAGACCTTCCCGCAGCCTTTTTTATTTCCAACTGCACGAGACTTGCCTCGATTCAGTTGACTCGCTTCAGTTTTGCTCATTTTAGCAATAAAGCCCAAGGTCTACATAATTTCTTGTTGTAGTAGACCATTTTAATATCCACTTCCACTCTCGTGAGAGTGCCTATTACGTGAAACAACGTGTTTTAGTAGTGGTCAACTTTTTTGGACGAGTGATCCCAATTCACATACCAAGCATAGTTACTTACATATTATTATGAACATCATGTATATTTACATCATCATGGTTTTGTAATATAATTATAAAGCATAAATATCGATCTTCGCACACGGCTTCTGGTGTGCAATTTATTTGTTAGAGTTAGAATACTAACATGCCATGCAAAATCATCTTTGCATTGCATCCAATATGAGTGATACTATGTAGCTCCTGTTGCCTGCCTATTTGTCCAATTCTGTGAGAATCCAGTCGTCACAAGTCGCAGAATGCTTCTGTGATGAATTCATGATGATGATGACAGTAGTAGCCAGCATTCAGCATAATCGTTAATGCGGCAAAATAAAGCAGCGCTGAACAACTGGCATTCATTTTCATTTCTGACTCTTCTGTCGAGTGAATAGACAGCCAAGGTCGTTTTTTTCATTGTGTTGCTTATTGATGCTTTGCCGATCCTGATTTATGTAGCGGTGATGCTGATGCTGTACCATGTACCTTACAGATTAAAACAATATTTTCGGTATCTCCTTCATGTTAATGTTTTCTACTATTTTTATGCCTTCGTGGAAATCTCACAATCAGTGTGACTGCTTGGTAAACGTAACTCTGATGGCCATGAGTTTATATATGAGCGTTTATTTTCAACTTTTGCACCCATGTCCTCTGCAAGTATTAGTATTGCTAACTGACAAGTGAGTGAGTGAATCTACACATAATTTTGTGTTAGGTATGTCAAAAATTCATTCAACTTTACATAATAGTGTCTCTCTCACTTACTATCCGAATGTACGACACGACTGGATCTATAACAGAGCACATATATCCACCCAATAATGTAAAACAAAATGTTTGGATGTCCATCGCCATTTAATTGTGATTTTTTGCTAATGAAAATATTCACTCCATACATTCTCATTAGAGCATCCGATAGTAATGGTTCTTAACAATAATCGAATGCTCAATCAATGCTCATTTCAGGTGTAATACGTATGCATAGAGTGTGTTATTAGACTGTAAATTATTCTTACGTGTTCATGAAATTGTGTTACGCTGACTTGTGCTTGTGAAAGATTTTGTGGTGGTAGAGATCCATGAATATGTAATGGAATGTACTATGTATAGATGAATGAATGTATAGATTAGTATTATTTCTAAAGGGACAGTTTACATACATCAAGGAAACAAAAGTAATCCCGTCAAATTTTTATTTCAAATTACCCACATACCAACGGAAAGGCATGTATGTATGTAGGTATGCCTTGTTGACATGGGAAAGTTTCCGGAAAGGGTTATATAATATATGCGTAAAATCCAATAAATATTATCTAATTGTTGTGGAAATGCATATTATGACATTATTATCGAAATGATATTAATGTCATTTGCTCTCTGCACACAAACTGCTTGAACATTTTGTTTTGAACTCACTGCAGGCTTAAACTAGGACTTGGGCGGTTATTGTCAGGAGCAGAAAAGATGCAATAGAAAAGGCAGGAGGATCAAAGCCTTTCTTTGTTACTTGTCTACATAAATCGTTAATAGGCAGATAATATACTGTAATAGATGGGGATGTAATTATGATTACATATAGAGAAAACTGTATAGGTATATCCAAACGTCATCACCGTCATTATATGTTTATATGCTGCTGCTCATAAAACAAGGGGAAAATAATAAACGTGGTGGTAATGAATCATGCTTTGCGGCAACCCTCATGAATTACGCAAAACGATTTTTTGTGACACGTTAATTGTTGACTCATGCAGTCATTTGTTTGTTTGTGTGAAAGAGAGCTCCATTTCATATTACCAACCAACACACTACTCCTGTTACTCCTCTATCTACTTAAGCAGAAAAAATGTGTACCAAGTTTTGCTATAAACTACTGTATAATAATAAGCTGATAGCTGAAAAAGTTGCTTAGCTTTCAGTTTTTATATTTGATTATGCATGTGTAGCAAAAGTCATCGGGAAGTATAGTAATATGGAATGGAAAGAGTTGAGTGGAGAAGAGAGCCGAAAGAAAAGTAACCTGTTGGATTCTTGCCTCTCTGTAGTAAATAGTGAAGGGAATGAGATGAGGAGAGAGAGAGAGAGAGAGAGAGCTCAAGTTTTTAGTAGAGAAGCCATAAGAAGCAGTAAAAAGTGAAATAGTGAATGAGACAAGCATAAAGAATCCATTCAATTCCGTTCGTTCCGTGATAAATCCAGGGAGTAGTTTAAGAAGAATGTGTGTGGATACTATCGCCCTTGTTGAGGAGGAAAGTACACAAGTAGCTCGTTTATCCTGCCTGCCTGCATATCTATTATACTTTTTCGATATAATAATAGTCGTAATGATATGTATACTCAGTGAACTTAACAAGTCATTTTCTTCTCTTCGTCTTATGCCTGTTTTTATACTAATCTCGCTTTAGTTGCTGTTATTGGGGAAAGATGCACACATATGCTAAAGTTATATGGCCCATTCTTCAAACTTGCTCAATAGTAAATATGCACATCTTTCTTTCTGCTGCTGATGCTGACTCAAATGAGGAGGATTAAACTCAACAGTCAACATCACCACCACCGACGGGAGCATCTTAGCAGCCCAGCATCCTTTCAAAAATTTATTGCATTTTTACATGCCCTATTACGGACCAATATAATGTACGCTGTATCCACCACCCCAGTGTATTTCATCTCATACATAATGTTGCTGCCATTTTGCATTTTTATTGGGATATTTAAGAAAATTAGAATTTAGTCCGAATGAAATTATGTAAAGTACTTGTTGTGCTAAATATTTTCTGTTTTCTTTGTTTTGCTAATTTTTATCATTGTACTTCCGGGGTCAGGGTCTAAAGTTCAATCAATTTCCGCCCTTTTTGCTATGTTCAATATTTTTGAAGGTGACTCCAGTCACGTAGGCCCCGGAAAAATAGGTATAAAAGGAATCGATTTTTTT
>JAHZMV010001247.1:0-18423 GCA_027743765.1 Coecobrya sp. COE2 | reverse complement strand
ATCACACAACAATAGACTGTATAATGGTGAGGTTGACCACAACGCTTGATCCAGAAAATAGTTTTCAGTAAATCAGGCCAACAAATTAAATTAACAAAAATAACTGTCTGTGTTGGAACAATGGTGGGCGAAATGGACGTGAAAACGGTGGATTGGATTTCAACCGAAGAAAGAGAACTGGTCAATAAGGTAGTTGGATAGTTTAATAGAAAGTAGAAATACCTACAAATTTTTCGACCAAAAATAACCTTTTAATCATTTAAAGTTGCGTGACCGCATCGGAATTACTAATCTTCCTGCGGACGAATTGGAAAGATCCGTAGATGACCAGGATGCATATCTGCTACGCTGGCTTCGAAGTAACTTAAAACACTTAAAAAAATACAAATATCTGTAGGAAACGAGATGATCTAATTGGTACAATTTACTTTAAATAGCTCGTGATTTGAATCTAGACAAGGCAGAAAAGTTACTAAAAGCGGTATGTCAAAACTAATTTGGCTAAATAGATCATCATAGATCAGAATAGATCATTAAACTTTGGTTGGTTAACAAGGTGTGGATTGTATTAACGCTCAATTAGGCAATAAAGTGGCGAAAAAAGCACAACATTGACCAGGTATTGTCACGAGAGGTAGATCCATTCCTGAAAGAAAACTATCAGTGGACAATAATGGGTGCCGATTTGGAAGGACGTCCAAGTAAATGCCAGACAACTGGTTATACAAATTTTGATACAACGAAATAATTATGACTAAACTGCACACATTTCAAATTGCAGTTGGCATTATGCCTTTGTACCAGTGGGATTTTCGCAAAATGATTGCTGCCAAGAAATCAAGCGATCAATATGATCACTTTGTGCATACATTTTTCGAAACAGGAGTTAAAGCAATTCGTGCTTGCAACCAGAATAGGAAACCAAGGCAAGCTCCAATTACACAATTTAGTTTGATTCTTGACGGGAATGGATATCCATATGGTCAGATCATAAGTCTTGGAGGTAAAACAGATGAATAATAAAAAAACTGATATGATATATCCGATCCATGCTAATAGTATAGAATTTTAACCGAATTATTTATCTTATTTAGCCATGCGGAAATGGTTTCAATTTGCAGTAAGTAGATTGAATAATTATCAGTATTAGTATCAATGCTACTCTATTGTTAGCACATTTTAACCCACACATCATATATGCAATTTTTTGTTTTCCAAATAAATAGACGAGCTACGAGTCCTATTATCCTGATGCTCTTCACCGCGCAATTTTCATCAATTGTCCAAGCTACTTTCCAATGTTTCTCAATATGCTCAAAGGATTTCTGTATCCTCGTAGCCTCTCAAGAATTATTTGCTACTCGAACGTTGATGACTGGAAAAAGTGATATTGATAAATTAGTAGATCCGTCCATAATCCCGGAGCAGTATGGAGGCACGTGCAAAACGAATCCGTTAAATAGATCCTGTTAACAGTCAAGTTAATTAAAAAGCACATTGGATGGCCATTATCTACTTGAATCTTTCATATGGAACAGTAATTAAAACTAGTATAAGGCGGTTCAACTATTTATATGTGTTGAATGAACATGAACAGTTGGATTTTTATTTCTGTCATCATGATGACTAGTGTGGCTGCTACAAAAAATACAAAAAATCTTGTTCTAAAAAGTGTTTCATCGTAACAGTCGAATTAATTTATGCTTGATGTAGGAAAGTAGAATATAGGCCTAAATAAGATTGAAATTTATAAGCATCAACATGAATCAGGACGCGACGATTATGTTGATGCATATATGGATTTTAATGTACATATAAGATTGATTGCGATACATGATGAATTTTGCTAGCTATTATAACTTTCGTTTTCGTCAGTTCACATAGTTACTTTACTATAACCAGTTTTCATAGTGAAGCAATCATCCAACACATCACATATAAAAACTATTATAATGATATTGGTCTCTAGTCTGTGACTGACTTAAAACATAGTCTGTTAAAAACTATCAAAATATTACTGCCCTAGGCCATCCAGCAGAACTGGACACTGACTGGACAACACAATATAGAAAAACATAGTGGTTTTAGACAACAAAATGCTGAGAGAATAAAAACTTAATACCTACGTATTTACAGCGTATGAGCATGCGTAAAAATGTTTACTTGATTACATGCGAATAGAATTTTACTACGTATGTAGGCAATGCAGTCAATTTACATGTAAATAATTCTTTATTGTTTATTCAGCTGAAATCCAGTAAGGAATATTACTAAGTACTAAAATACAAGGGCAAAATCAGGACACGAGACTATGTATTTAGATTAAAGGGGTGTAAAAAAGCGGTATACCTTCATATTTTCACCACAAAAACCATTTGCAGGAACATTTTTATTTTTATTAAATTGATTAAGGATATATTATACAAAATTCACTGACAAAAAGGGGTGTTATTACACGAGTTATTCATTCTGTCATGAATTGTTACCAAAATCGGTAGCTGGTACAGTGACAGTAACTCATCTAGACAATTATTCTCAAGACTTATTAAATAAAAATTAGCTAGGAGNTTATTACACGAGTTATTCATTCTGTCATGAATTGTTACCAAAATCGGTAGCTGGTACAGTGACAGTAACTCATCTAGACAATTATTCTCAAGACTTATTAAATAAAAATTAGCTAGGAGCTATTAGCACAGTAGCTGTTAGCTTATATTTCAAAGCGAAAAATGGCAGTGGAAACAAATAGTACAAAAGAAGAGTGGATTTCTTCGGAAGAAAAAGTACTTGTGGAAGAGGTAAATTGCAACATCACAAATTACTTACAAATTACTTACAAATTAAAACTGGCAGATTTTCTAAAAACTCGTCATGCATATTGAAAACTTTCTAGTTGCGCGAACGAATTGGCAATGATTTCCCTAAAGATGAATTGTCTAAACCGAAGGAGGACCAAGATGCATTTCTTTTACGATGGATTAGGGGTAAATTGCAAAAATAATTAAAATGTTAGGATAATTGGTTTTGTTTGATTTGATTGATTGATTGACTGGATGTTTAATTAACAGCTCGAGAAATGAATTTGGATAAAGCAGAGAATTTATTAAGGACGGTAAGCAGTAATCATATACATACCTAATATAGTAAACAATATAATTGTAGTAAATTGTAATTGTACATTTTGTTGATTAATAGACGCTTCAGTGGCGGAAAGATAACAAAGCTGGGGATGTATTGAAACAGGAAATTGATCCGTTCGTACTGGAAAATTACCGATGGACATTTGTAGCACCCGACCTTTCAGGAAGTCCAGTTGGCATTTGCCCTATTTACGAATGGGATTTTCGCAAAATGATTGCAGCCAAAAAATCTGACAAGTTTGATTTATTAATCAAGTACTTTTTTGAAACGATACTGGAGGATATTCGTAATTATAGCGAAAACAGAAAGCCAGGACTAGCGCCAATTACTCAATTTTCTCCAATTATAGACTGCGCCGGATTTCCATACGGACAACTTATGAATTTCACCGGTAAAATATCTAAAATACTAACTAAAAATCTAGTAGCTACATTTTTTTAATCCGGAATGGTTTATTCTAAAATTGACAGCTATGCGGAAATGGTTTCAAATGGCTGTAAGTACATTTTAACAAAAACATATGCCTTTACAAAACGCACATTATTCATTTCATTTCAAATAAAGTAACTTCCTCTTTTAAAAACCAGGCAACCTACGAATCTTACTATCCAGAAATTTTAAAGCGGGTGATCTTCATTAACTGTCCAAGCTTCTTCCCAATGTTCATTAACATGCTCAAACCCTTCCTCTGCCAGAGAACACTGGCAAAATTCACGTGTTACCCAAGCACAGCAGCTTGGCAAAAGGACATTGACAAGTTTGTTGACCCAGCCCTGATTCCAGAACAGTATGGAGGCACGTCAAAGACAAATCCATTGATGAATAGAACACAAGGATAAATTACAAAAATATAATGTGAACAAGTTCCTATATTTTTTCATGTTACAAAATTATAAACTTTTACAGTGTTACTATTTCCAAATCCATTTCGTAAGTAAGAAATACGTCAATAGTTACAAATTACGACAATTTACACACATTGACACATAGCGTAAGACAATTTCTGGTTAAAATCCAACCTACTGTGGTTTGTAAAAGGAAGTAGGAAGTCTATACCCTTCCTCGTCTAACAATAGTCATGATGTTACTTGTATTTACAATGCAGGAAATTAAAGAATCCAAACTTTAGTGCATTTCCTTCCCTCACAAAACTATAATTCAATATGAAAATAGCAATGTTTTCAGTAATAGACTTAAAATCTCGAAATTAATTATGTATCATGTCATTTAATTATTCTTATGTAACTGTAACCATATATACACGAAAAACATTAAATTGGTTTCATTACTGCTATCATTATGTCATGTTATCCAACAACAAATATTTCTAACACTTTTATTTCGAAAATGAAAATATGAAATGAAGATACAAAAAATCATGTAATGTAATTGAATGAGATGCAAGATGCAATGCATCGATGCAAACTTGCAGCAAACGCATGAACAAAGTAGCAATTTTGTCATTTTGCTGAAATGCAGCGGCAAACAGGTGTACTCATCCATCCACAATGCACAGATTGAATATTATTGCATGCACAAAAGCAAAACATTCTCCATTTCAGACTTTCACTTTGTTTACTAAAAATAAGTAATATAAAATGGGTACAAGATAAAGTGCAGGCTAATTAGTTTAAAGGGTTTTCGTAAAGGTCATATTTTACCCCTGAGTAGTAATAAAATGGAACAACCTTTAAGTGGCCTTGACATTGACGGGACGCAGTTTTGTGTGTTTTGCTTAAAAAGTTTCAAAGAGGGTCTTGAGCCAAATGAGGTAAAACGGCAACCGGCATGGGATCAGGAAAGTCAGCAAAGATTTTATAGTACAGTGAGCAATCATTTAAATGTCAATTTGGAAGATGGTCAGTCATTGTTTGAATCCAGTTTCTGTTGCCCACCTTGTCTTGGAGTAATCCAGGATTACTGTGAGCTGTACAAGGAACTTAAATGTCTTGAGGGTAAATTAAACTGCCAAATTGAAGCGTTATGGAATGTGATGAGAACGGCGGATAGGACGTCGTCAAGTGTGAAAACCTTCCGGGACTGGTGTGGTCGTAGGACGAGAACGACACCTTTGATTGAAGGAAGAGGTCAGGGTCATTGGGTCAGAATAGAACGAGGCGATTCTGAAAACGCAACTTTTCGGTTCAGGAATAAATTGAAAATGGAATGTAAGTTGGATTCATGGATTTGAGTTGGCGTGGATTTATGAAATGAAAATGGAGTAAGTGAGTTTGACTTGAATGGCGGATTAATGTAGTAAAATGTTTTTTTATTAACTATTGCAGGTCAACGACATTACTGGAAGACAACCCCACGTGGTCCAGTTTACACTAGTTCAGTAGCATCACCAGGAATTGGGGGTCATTCGGAAACCTCGAATGGTGGAACTAATGACATTGATGATGAATGTGGTAGTGGTGAAGCTGACAGGATGACTGATGAAAATGAACCTGAAGCAGCAACGGATTATCGGGGGGAATTACCTGAAATATATCCGGAAATTATGGACGTTAATTATGTAGTCTTTAAGGAAGAAGTCGAAGACGATTTGTCAGATGTCAGCAACGGTTACGTGGATCCTTTGTTCTTTGAAGATAGTGCCAATGAAGAGTTGACCGAGACATTAAATACTTCAAGTTCGATCCAGGATGAGGAGCAGAGTCAACTTCCTTATCAAAATGAAGTGGAGGAATCTGGTCAACAGATGCCTAATGTGGTGTCGTTTCCTTCCCCAAGTCCAGCTCTAAAAAAGGAATCGAAGAACCCACCCTTTGTGTCAATTATTGTTACCAGGCGACAGAAGGCAATTGCAAACGGAGAAACGCCAATGCCAGTGAAGTATACAGCGCAAGTTTCACCCAAATCTAAACCCTTGATTTCACCTAGAAAAACCCGAAGCAAAAGTTCAAAGGCAGTTTCTGCTCCATCCAAACGGAAACTCCATAACCCTCCTGCATTCACCGCCATCCTGACGGCTTCAGTACCATCTTCAACAAAGCGAAGGTCACACAAATACAAATGTTTGAAATGTGAGAGAGAGTTCACAACTTCAAATAATCTTCAGCGTCATTTAAGCCAAATACATGGAAAAGTACGAGAATGTCCTCATTGCAAAAAGGTCTATACGTCAACGCCCGCATTTCGAACACATCTTAAAAGTCATAACAAGGTAAACGATATATTACATTAAGATGTAAGATGTAATTATGTATAATTATACTTAAAGCCATTGTCATTCTATAATTACAGGAATTTGAATGCACTGAATGCGGAAAACTATTTTCTCGAGAATGGATTCTGCAGGAACATATGATGACTCACACAGGTCAGTACAATGTTGATTTTAATGGAATAACTGCATGATTTTGCCATTTTTAATTAGTCCCCTTTCTTTATCGTTTTCTTTTTAGGAGAAAAGCCGTTCCAATGTGAAATTTGTGAAAAATCCTTCGTTAAAAAATGCAACTTGCTTGATCACGTCAGAATTCATACAGGTAAAGTGTACAAATAAGCCTATACATTATTTTTCTACTTTCATACCTTACCCTATGATATAATAGTATGTTTTGTATGATTTTTCTAGGAGAAAAACCCTTCAAATGTCGGCTTTGTGGGAAGGTATTCGCTGCTAAAACAAATATTCGAATTCACATAAAAAATATGCATCCGCTTTATGGGTCAAAAGCATCGGAAATTGTTATCAAGATGGGGACATAAATCACAGGTTTCAATTCCACCACCTTTACCTTCCAGTTTTTATTAAATCCGCAGCAATTTCTCCACTTTAGTTTTCTATAATCAAATGTGTTTCATTTATCAGTAACGATATACTGATGAATGTATTATAAGTATTTAACACGTAAGTTTACATATAAAATGAAATGGAGGAACTCCATAGCAATTAGGAATTCAAATGTAACGACAATTTAAAAATTTAAAACCAATATCAGGATCGGATTCCTCATAAAAAATTAAGTAAAGCATGTTTTTTCCAATTTTGAAATTATGGGGTATATTGATACTACTGAACAATATGACCTAAGAATGGGCCTTCAAAGGGCAGTGGATTTTTTCCACATTCATTGACCGAATTTGATGAGACTTTGCACAAGCATTCTTTAGACCTTTCTCCTCGGTGTTATGAAGATGGATTTAATAAAAATCAAAACTGCCGTTACCAGGATGATAATTACATTGACGATCTTTTTGGAGTAATATGAGATTTTGTTAAAATCTCTTTAAAATACATTTAGCTGCATCCAAATAGTGCTTTTGTGTAAAGTTTCGCTTTTTTGTGAATAAAGATATTTATTTTCTATATTTTATTGGCTTTTGGATAAGT
Source organism: Coecobrya sp. COE2 (assembly GCA_027743765.1). Taxonomy (NCBI): domain Eukaryota; kingdom Metazoa; phylum Arthropoda; class Collembola; order Entomobryomorpha; family Entomobryidae; genus Coecobrya; species Coecobrya sp. COE2. The sequence goes on along the minus strand of JAHZMV010001247.1, from coordinate 10,940 downwards.
TGAATTTTACCTAATTTTTTTGTCAAAAATTAAACCCCTCTTACACCGTACAGTTTGTGATTTTTGAAAATCTATTTTCATAACACCGAGGGGAATGTTCTGAGGAATGCCTTTGCAAAGTCTCATCAAAATCGGTCAATGTATGTGGAAAAAATCCACTGCCTTTGAAGGCCCATTTTTAGGTCATATTGTTCAGTAGTATCAATATACCCCATAATTTCAAAATTGGAAAAGACATGCTTTACTTAATTTTTTATGAGGAATCCGATCCTAATAGTGGTTTTTAATTTTTAAATTGTCGTTGCATTTGAATTCCTAATTGTTATGGAGTTCCTCAATGTATTTCTTTAGCGAAGAAAAAATGTTCGTATTTTTGTACTTTTATATTTTGCTTATCAACCCTCTATTAGAATACCGCACATTAAAAATTAATTAAGTATTGTAAGGTCTTCATAATATATTTTATAGCTTAAAATAGTATCAAAATATTGATCGTGCTGATAACAATATTAGTATAGTAATTCGTTTTAGTTTCTTTGTCAAACACAGCATTCCCATAATAAAATGATATTGGTCTTAGGGATCTCAACACAATCCGATATTTTTTTACTTGATAATTATTGTAAAGTTTAAGTTGTCCCATTGTTGCCACTCCCCTTTCTCCCAGAAATACCTTTCCTCGCCAATTTTCTAACAATTGTTTGCTAAACTCATGACACTTTGTTGCCTGAGGCAGCGTCTGAATTAAAATCATGTATGTTGCAAGCATAAGCAGAACCATTATAAAATAAAAGCCCACGGGCACAACTTTCACTCCTTTCACAACTGTCCAATTTCCTAGCATGCAGATAATCAAACCGGCAGCCATTATAATTCCACAGAAAAATCTAAAAACGTGCTGACCCGTGTTATTAGCACAGTGTAATTCCAAGTAGAGTCGAAGACACTTTTCTCCAAGTGGCATATTATTAATAAGCCGTAAGCAGGTACTATACGCGTTACAAATCATCACTGACTGAAAAAGAACTATGTAAAAAGTCCTTGATGCTTCCATAGCCACCCAGTGGCTCATAACAAATCTGATAAAAATGGAAGTGAAACTGTTTGGAGCAGACAGAATAAAGTAACCTGGATCTATGCTGAAAATAATAGCTATAGGGGCGAGTCCTAGTCCAGCAACAAGTAAAGATGCAGTAAAAATATTCAATAGAACTCCCATTACGTCGGTGTCCAGTGTACGGTGTCGTATCATTTTACTCAACTCTGGAAAATATTTAATTATATTTGCTTTACTTATAATTTTTGCTTTATTTGTGATATGAAATGTGAAATTTTTGTACCTTCATAAAGCAGACTAAAATGGGATTTCTTTGTGTCCAGTTCTCGAGATAAAGTTACTGAAATATTTTGCAGCTTTCGCTCAATTTCCAGTAACATTGATATACTTTCTGTAAATTGGTTTCCAGACCGGGCAAATATGTAGTTTACGCTGGGAATCATCCCACAACAGACTAGAAAGAAGGAGTGAAGTACAAACTCATATTTTAGTAAAACGGATGGATCAAATATGTACCAAAAAACCAAAAATGCGTATTCAGATGCAAAAATTGTTAATGTGACAAATGATGAGTAGAAGGGAATCAGTTTTTTACTTTTATTTTCAATTTGAAACTTTTTGGTGGATATGTTGGCTTTGATAATGTAAGGATAGAGAAGTTTTGAGTATATTCGATTATGGAATTTCAACGCTTTCCACATTAGGGGGGTGGCCATTTTCTATAACAAGCACGAAGGAAAACTTGTGTAGATTGACGTACCTTGATTTAGTCAGTTTAGTGACTGCCGCAGAAAACGTAATTCGTAAAAAAAAATAGTTAGCAGGTAAAGCAAAAGATTACGCAGATAAAGTATTTAGGGGAAATTTAAAATAACTTTCTTTTTTATTTTAAATGAAAAATAATTTCATTTTATATTTTATTTTTATAACAGTCATTATTATTTATGGATATCCGGTAACCTGTGGCTAAGTAAAGTATGTCTCATATTTTGCATGCATTGCTTAGTAAGTAGTAAGTAGGTATGTATGTATTTTATTTGAGAGATATAGAAACAAACAATTGTCGATTCAATGACAAAGATATAAAGTTTTAAATTAAATGAAGGATTAAAGGCCATAAACCATAATGATATTAGTTTTACTTTTACATACTCATGTAGGTAATTTAATTATATATATATCAGATACCAGTAGAGTCGGAAATAAAATAAGTATATTTTTTCCAATAAAGTTTTAGATATCTCATTTAAACTGTTCGACGAACATCGATTAAATTAAACGATTTACATTGTGTGCTTATGTCGCAGATAGATTGGATTATTAGTTTTTATTGCTAATAGAAAAAATGGGAAGAAATTATTGTACTGTGGATGTCAATACCCAAACAAACGAAGGTTCCTGCAAGAGCAACGAGTGAAAGCATCCAAAAACGGCTATCATTTTATGGGCTCATCCATCTAAATTGTCTATACAAAATAGAATTTAATTACAACTTGATTGTTTCCAAGATCAACTTAATAATTGTTTTTATATAACATAAGTTTATGAAAAACATATTCTAGAAAAGAAAATGGTTAGGCCTTGTGCAAGGGCTGTAATGAACGCCATTTCATTTCTATGCATTCCTGAGTCAGGAATCCTGACGGTTCAAAATTAGTCCAATTCAGTTTTTCAAAACTACACATTTCTACAAATTTCTAAAGGTAGTATTAACTTACAATAAATGAGTATCAACAGAGGCAGACACATTCCAAAGTGTCTTTAAGTTATTATTCCTATTTGAAAAAGTATATGGTTAGTTAAATGAAAAGTTAATAGAATTATTTATACTGTTTCCGTTGCGTATACGTATGCAAAGAAAAACGAAAATAAACTGGTGCCAGTAATTTTAAAATAACAAATATAAATAAATTATAGGAATTACAAAAAAATCAATGTTCTAGCATACAATTATATTATTTGTCTAGTCCTAAAAATTGATAACTAGCTAAACAAACGTACCATGTCCACACCAGAGAATAACCGGTGGGTCCAAAACTAAAAAAAATACAATACAACTATTTACAATAAAATGGACTCACGCAATTTAAATGTACAAAGATATTTTTATTTATGCATATATTAAACAAACACATTATCCTCCAGTAAAAAAACTTGAAAAATAATCCGTTACAAAAATATTCACTTCCATTCCATAAGCATTTGTGCATTGTTACAGATATTGAGTAACACATTATTTGATGTTCTATAAATGCCAGCTTTCTTTAAATAATTATTCAGAAAACTAGTCGAACCTATTGATTATAAGACGGATCGATGTAAATATTAGTACATAATATATACAATTGCAATATGTGTCTGTATAACTTCATTTCGTGTATTTAATCAGCGCAGCATAGCAATTTAGAATGCGTGCTATATCAGTCTCTTTAAAAAATAATATTTTCACACATTTAAATAGATAAAATACATTAAATTCTGCATAATCAAAAGCTTCCTACCTCATCTGCTAACAATTTTCTTTCTACACAAGTAGTTTTATTTTAATAACTGCATCAAAAATTATACATTTACCATTTCATCAGAGATAAAAGAAAAATGCTGTTAATAATCCCGTCAGTTACTTTCTTTTACGTTATAAATGAATTTGGTTGTTCTATTAGTATGAGCTTATCTAACTTGCCAGAAACAACACCAGAGAAGATTTTAGATAACTTGCAAATCTCATTTGCCAGTTTGGAATCAACCATGTTTACTCTTTCATTCTACGCTATCGAAAATTATTCTGTAAACTTGCAAACAACGAGTTACTTTAGAAAGCTTATATTTCACCAAACCCACAATCAATATATAAATACAAAGCGTTGTGACACATTCCGATATGTTCAGCCATTTCACTTTATAATTTCTCCAATTCCAAGTAACCTACTCTTTTCCATATTTTACCAACAATCGGTTAAACTCTCGACGGTATTCATTTTCTTAGATTTTGATCAGCGGACAACGAACTTCCAAACTACCTAATTCTACCATATTTACACAATACGTGCTAAACACTCAATCTCTGAAGCTTTTTGTTAAACTCAAAACATCCGATACTGGAAACCCTGCCCGAATTCAGTTTCGCGTTGTGTGCAACAATTATTGTGACGACCAAATTTGGTATGACCAAACGCTTCTTTGGAATCCAGTGCACTTACATAAATTTCTATTCAAAAATTCCAATGCAAGAAAAATAAATGCCATTTTTCACGAAGTTGACCCAATGTTTAAATTTTACAAAGATTTAAATGTATGCTTTGGACTACGGTACAGATTGAAGTGTACTACTGATATTTACATATATTATACTTTACTACAAATTCATAACCTGACTATGAATTTAGTACCTGGTGATGATAAACTGGAACTGCAGAACTTTAATTATAAACGACTTAATGAACAGTACATTATGGCTACCATATCGTATACTGACTACAGTAAATTGTACTACGTGGAATATGCGTCTTTGCATTTTGCGCACTACAGTAAGAGATTTCCAGTTTACTGTTCCCCAACTTACTACAAAGCAAATGAAATATTTCTGGGCAGTGTACGAATGTGGACAGATCCCTTACGGATAAGTGCATGGGTGGTAGTTATCGGAACGACTCTAACTTCTAGTTTCGTTATTACAGCCATTTACTTTAAAAGTAGGCTGCTTCTAAAGACGGTTGCAGTTTGTATTTGTAGTTTCCTAAAAATGCCTACAAGATTCATGCAAACTAAGAAGCTCTACATTGGCGTTACAATACTTGGAGCTTACACGGCAACGATTTATGAAAATTCAATTACTAGTTTTGTGATTGCTCCAACCATTTCAAAGTCATTTGAAACAATCAAACAAGTGCTAGATGTAGGAGGTAAATTTAGTTGGAATGCGGCACGTTACAAGGTAACTCCATACCTCTGTACTTTTTGAAGATTTTCGCTTGTATGGCATTAGCTCTTACATAAATAGGAGTTTTCTGATACTAGGAGGTGAATTGAAAATGAATGTATACGAATATTATACTTCTAAAAATCTGTTATTATCTTTGGAAGAGGGTAAAATTATTGAGCGTCAGAAGATGCTCCATGAATTGGAAATTTTAATGACAAAAGGACTGCCGCCATCGAAATGCCATCATATTCCACAATCATTCATGCATCTAAATTACTTTTATCAAATATACACTGTGAATAGACACTGGCTAGCGAAAACTATGGATAGTAATTTTCAAAATGGAGTGTATGCATATTGGGAGCTTTTGAACCGGTGGGTGCAAATGAGAAGACTACGGGTGGCCATTGCAAGGAAAAAACTGGAAAATAATATCGACATGAAAACTGGTGCAAGAGGGCTTAATAATATGATTCCCGTGTTTCTCCTTTATGCAATAATATGTTTAATTTCACTAGTGATCTTTCTGGTGGAGAATAACTTTTGGACGTGGACTGTGTGGCATTTTCCAACAGCCAGATTCTTTTCCAGAAACCGTGTAACTGTATTTAAATCAAAATAACAGTGTTCGATATAATTTGTATAAAATACATTTTTCATGAAATTTGGCTCTCAAGCCAAGCATCAAAGAATAGAAGTGAATCAGCAACAAAGTTTGTTGTTCTCCGTGACGCGGGACAAGATGCAAGACAGCAGAGATAAAAAAACACTTTCATAATGTTAGCACGAATGCATACACATATTATTACTTGTATAGAAATTTGACTTGGTAGCATGTAACATTGTGTACAGCAAATACAAGCAATTCTGCAAAGATATTTCTCTTTAAAAACCTAATTATAAGTAACTAGGTAACTGTCATTTTAGCAAGTATTTTGTTATGTAAATGTCTACAATAACAAATCTGTATTTAAAATGGATACAGCTAACAAATCAAAAACCGATAAGCCACCCTGTATATTTTGCTATAAAAGTTTCCAAAGCACCCTCTTGACGGACAAAAATCTGAATGATAATATCCAACAAAGATTTGCTTCTATTGTGAGTAGGCATTTAAATTTTAACTTGAATTCCTGCGCTATTACTGAAAACAATGAGGTTCCATACCAATCATGTACTTCTGGTGAAAGTTGTTGTCTGGATTGTTATAAAATAATTGAGCAGTACTGCAAGATATATCATGAAATAGAATGTCTGGAGTTAAAATTAAATGGACAACTGGGGAAATTATGGGATGTGATGAAGGCAGCCGACAGGGTTCCTTCCAGAGTGAAAGCTATCAGAGAATGGATTGGTGGTGGGACGAAGAAAGATGATAATATTAATCCTGATGTTAATACGCAAGGAGCAGAAACAAAGACTGAAACAAATTCATTAAAAATACAGCTAGATTTTCGTAAAAGGTTAAAGAAACAATGTGAGTATATACCTTTCAAAACATAATTTGCATTGCATATTCAATTTATTGTAATTGCACAGCAATAATAATATTTGATGTATTCATGACTTTATTTTTTTCAGATACACGACATAAATCGCAAGTATTTCCTCGCGTTTATCTCTCATCGTCTTCCAAAGCTATACAAAGAACTGATTTGAATCTTGTGGAAGATGCGCCTGCAAGTGAAAAGTCAGATTTTTCCAACAATGATAACAGTCATGCGACCATTATTTCTGATTCTGATAAAAATGTTGATATCAGCAACCAAACCGGCGATGAAGCCCCTTCAAATGAAAGTATTGAAGAACCTGTGTCAGGAACCATTTCCGCAAATGAAAATATAACAAGTAGTCCGAGCGAAAATAATATTGAAACTGGGAATTGTGTTGGCGATGAAGAAAACTCAAATCGGGATATTTCCATTGACAACTCTCCAAGCAACAATATTTCAACAAAACAACAAGATATTCCCAAAATAAATGTAGATGTACTAATTGTAGATGTAGGTGAGACGACCATTTCAAAGACTGAAATAAATTGCGATATCGGCGGATATGAGTCTCCCGTTGATATCTTTGAGGATTCACCAGTGGAACATTTTGAAGAGGAGAATACAACACCTACTGCTGTAGAATCCACAAAATCTTCTGCAATTCCCCATAAACTTTCACCCGAAGAAAGTTTTCCACGTTGGCCATTAAGACCTGAAAGTCCTCCCTCTGTAACAATAACTGCAATTACACCACACATATCGTCACCAAAGCAAGCTTCCATAAAAGTGTCGCCCCAATCCCCTGGAGAGAAACCTGAGAATGAAAAACTGTCGTCAGCGTCACCATCACCGCCACCGAAAAAGAGAAGCCTGCGTAGTGTATTTAAATGTGGCAAATGCGGAGCCACATTTACCAATCAAACAAAATTGGAGCAGCACACAGCGTCTATGCATAGTAGCTCTCATGAACATTCTGAAAATATTCCAAGCTCTGAAGATGAAGAAATAGTTGCCAGCATAAAAGGCTCCGGTGTGGCAAGGAGCCATGGAAGGAAAAGGAAATTAGATATTGATACGGAATGGGAGAGGTAAGTAAAACATGGTTTTTTATATTTTATAGTTTTCGATTTAATGTCAAAAGTTTATATGGTATATTGTTAAAAATGTGCTATTTTGTTTTCAAGTGATAAAGAAGACTCTGCGTCAGAGCTGGAATCAACGCATGAAGATAATTTTTCTGAACCAGAATCTTTTCCCTCTGAAACTCGTCACCATCCCTGCACAAGCAAAAAATGTTCCAAGATATTTTCACTTGCACAAGAACAAGAAACCCATTCCAGAATTTATCACGGTACAGACACCTTTAAATGTAATTTTTGTGATGTCACCATAACTTCCGCTATTGATCTCATTGACCACGAATTGGAGCATTCTGACTCCCAGCAGCAGGAGAAAAACAAGAAATTCCAACCTGGGGAATTATTCTTTTGTGGAAGATGTACAGAGATAAAGAAAGTCAAACCAGAATATATTAACCATTATTTAGAAGCTCATTTAAATTTGTCGTTGTTTCAAATCCATGCTAAATGCCCAATTTGCCAACAAGCCTTCAAAAACGTGGATAAAGTTCCTCTGAATCACTACATTAACTGGCATGATCTCAGCAGACTAAACAACCCATCCAAGCCATTTCGCTGTGAAGATTCTGGATGCTCCGCCTACTTCCTCAAAGAAGATCAATTACACGTTCACAGGAACCAGATTCACAATATTGAAAGAACTGCCGTTCTTGAAAAAAATGTGTCCAAGGCTGAGAAACTAAAAAAGAGGAGATTGTGTCAAGAAAAGTGGCGAGTAAAACCGAAAGCTCATTCTTGCCCTCATTGTTCCAAGACGTACACCACACCAAAAGATTTGCGTTATCATTTGCTCCATAATCACAAAAAGAAAACTGAAGTCAACGCTAATAGACCACTTGGAGAAATGGTAATCTCTACTCCTGAAGAAGGTTTGACTGTTGATGACTTGGTTTTCTACAAAAAGGCTAAATATTTTTGCACCGAGAAAGATTGCACAAAGGGCTTTATGCAGGAACCAGAATTAACTAATCATTCCAAGTTGCATGGTCAGTTCAAATGTCAATTTTGTGAGGAGATTAAAACATTTGCTCCTGATCTGGCGTCACATGAGTTGGTTCATGAAGCGGAAAGACCGGAAGAAGACAAAGATAAGTGGACACCATTGACCTTTACCTGTTTGCGATGTAATGTTGCATTAAAAACGTTGGAAAAATATGTTACTCATCATGTTGAAACCCATTTAAACCTAGTAATGGATAAAAGGCGATGTCCAATATGCAAGCATGCGTATGGAAATGATGGTCGGGATTTCAAACATAAAGAAATGAAGCAATTTATCAGGCTACACTATTTGGAATGTCATGAGATGGGTGGAAATGAAGGCGATGATGGTCCTAAAAAAATTTATAAATGCGAGAGAGAAGAATGCACTGCTTACTTTAAAACAGCACTGCAACTGCAACATCATGTGTGGGAAGTGCACGAAAATGTGTCCACGAGCGAACGGCACAAGTGTCAAGATTGTGGAAAATGCTGTCCCACAGCAAAATTACTAAAAAATCATCGTATTTCGATTCATAAAGTACGTCTTGAAGATTTTCAATTTGCCTGTGATGTTCCCGATTGTAAGGAGAGATTTGAAAGAGAAATGGAATTAGAAAATCATCTCAAGCTTGTCCATCCAGCTGGAGCAGAAGCATTAGAATGCCCAGAGAAATGTGGAAGGAAATTTTGGAGTAGGCCTGGACTACTCTCTCATGTCAAACGCCATCGTGAACAGCCAGAGTACGTATGTGATAAATGTGGCAAAAAGTTTTGGACTGAAACTAATTTGAAGCTTCATACGAAAACACATGTTGGTATAATGCGTCGCCATATTTGTGAGGAGTGTGGGAAAGTATTTTCAAAAAGTGAAAAGTTGGCCCAACACAAACAATTTCATACTGGACCAGAAACATGGAAATTTGAGTGTTCTGTTTGTAATAAAAAGGTACTTACAAAGCAGAAATTGGACGAGCACATGAGAACACATACTAAGGAAAAGCCATTTGTTTGCCAAACCTGTGGTTTGGCTTACGCTCATAGACATAATTTGCGAAATCACGTGAACAGCAAACATGGATTGCAGGACATTCCTCTGAAACGAAACAAAGATAACATGGCATCTTCAAGGAAAGGGAAAAAGCTTAAGTGAAGATTATTGACGTTTTTATTTAAATTCTCGCATTACCCCATATTAGGTGAAATATTTGCAATGTACCGTTAAACACAGCATCAGGAGATGCTAGAACGTTTCATTATGGAATACCAAAGATGTATTCGTAAGACTAAAGACCGTCGTCTCAAAAAGAATTAGGAAGCAATTCAAGCAATAATAGAAACCCAACAATGCTGATTGCAAACTTCAATGATTAAGATACCAGTAAGCTGTAATGATGATGAAAAGGTGGTTTCCATGTAATTTTGTATTGCTTTTGAATGAGAATAATTTCGGTAATAAAGAATTGTTATTGTTTGTACTGGAAAAAACTTGTATTCTTTTATTTCATGTGTTGTACCATCAGCATAATTAATGTACATTTTGGTTGTGTTAAAACTTACTAACTTACACATTCCACACCATCGCTTACAAAAGATTGAAATTACAAATCACGATTATTTGAGTGCAGCTGCAAAATAATAGCATTTGCATGTCTCTATGAAAACGACAGAATCCCGCTTCCTGCAATTTTCTCAAATCAAAATCAATAATTCGTTCGGTTTCCATTTAATAAACAATTTTCCAGATCTCTTTCGCAAGTGGGACTGTTTTCCCCGGCTCGAAATTGAAGTAACACAAATAGGTATGTAGTGATAATGGTAATCGCCTAAAATGGAAAAGAGACCTCATAATTTTTTCCTGAACTGATTTAACAATTTTGTTGTAAGTTGTTTTTACTTACTGAAATCAGCGTGTGATAATTAATGGAAATAAAATTAAGAGGGCAAATAGCTGGTGGACATGAGACTGCTTTTGAAGAATATAACAGCACCTGTGTCATAAAAAAGAGCAATTAAAATCCCAGTCAGAACTAAGAATTTGTTGCACGTTACCCCAAGTCACGGTTTTACCTTTAGGCTTTCATCTCTGTTGAAGCTTGCCTTGGCATGTCGAAGGTGGAATATTGTTTTCTGTGCCTGAATGAAATATGTAAATGAATGAAATGATCCACCAAACCAAAACAAATAAATATTAGCGAAAAAAGTTACACCAGATTGACGAATGAAACTTACCACGATAGTCATAGTGGACGCATTATGACACAAAAACATCAAAGTAATACAATGAATTGTATTAATCGGAAACGCAACAATCATAACGTACCAAAGATTAAACCGAATATTTCCAC
>JAHZMV010001245.1:0-33964 GCA_027743765.1 Coecobrya sp. COE2 | reverse complement strand
GGTGACTTAAATCCTAAAAATAGCAGTTCAAGTTATCGTATAAAAAATGTCCGAATCGCCGAAAAAAAGTTTAGTAAGTTTTACGTCGGCGACCAAGTGCATGAGACCCAAAAATACGTCAGCATAGGATGAGGCATGGTCCTAACTTATCCTATCATGATATGGGCGAACAAACTGGAAAACGAGATTTGATTCCAAAAAAAGCGTACGTGACAAGCGGTTTGCCTATTGTTTTAAGCGTGTCGATAGTTATATGCTCTGATTTGCAGCGATTATTAATCAAAAATGAGATAACACTTTACATTTTTGCTGCATAATTTCAAGTGTATTCAGGTCCGTTATTTGTGACAGTCTCTTGCTCACTAATGAAAATGAACAAACAATACGGTACATCTCTGCACACAGAGCAGTGCTCAATGTTCATCTTGACCAAAGGACGATTGAAGATGGGATGGCATAATTAAAGGGAAGTTAAAGCATAAGTCAGAAAAAGCTGAAGCACATGTAACCTGAAAAATAATACGCAGATACACTAACAAAAGTTGTTTCAGATGAAATGAAATAGTAGTAAACTGGTTAATTGAGGAGTAGTTGCGCTAATTATCATTCTGTAAAGGTCAGTTAATCAAATTACTGTTATGGTTTGTGGCAGATGAAATCTGCTGCCTACGTCAATCACAGCGTTTTATGGAATTTTGAAATAATTATGGTCAATAAAAATTATTGTATCTTCTTTGCGTTGTGATTTAAAATAGAAAATGTTAAATTAGCAGAATATTGGGTAGCACTTCAAAAGTGACTTAATAGGCATAGGTGTAAAAATTAATAAATACAATTTAGACCCAAAATTACTTAAGACACAACAAATATAGGTAGTAATTTAATTAAAACTCCTGAAAAGCTTTAATACTCTATATTACACTGACAAGCTTGTGAATATTAAGAAAGCTTTTGGTAGCATGGATTGCTAAAAATATTTTCACATTGGCGTTTTACAATTTTCATCACATTTGTGCGATTCCCTGGCCATCAGAGTCCATGTTGTCCTTTTTCATCGCATCTTTCCCATTTGCGCATTTGTCTGAGATTCAATATAAATGAATTTGCTCAATAGCACATTTTAAACATATTCTGATCGTATTTTCAAGGATTAATTATTTCATAGTCTATAAAATTATTTCAAAACTTTCAAAAATTAGAAAATTAAGTACCATGGTGGAAGAGAATCAACAGGATTAAAGCAGCGGCTAGAAAAAGTCTGATCCACTTCTTCTTCTTGTATTATATTGGAACTTTCATAAGAATGAATTTGAATTTCCAGTTTTATATGGCTAGAATAGAGCTGATCTGAAATATCTGTCTACTTAAGAGAACACTTTGACGGCTTAGTTTTTACTCCCATGATTCATGATATGATTATATTTATATAGATTTCTAGTCAAAATAAAAATATACCCGGCAGCTTGTATTTTGCAAACAAAGATGCTACAAGAAAAAACAAATTGCGTTTGAGCTTGAATTTCATACGCGTTCCAGAATAGAGAAGAATGTCTAGAATTGGAACTAATGGGTATGCAAGCTTTCAAAAACCGTTCGACCACACTCTTATCCGCATAAATGCAGAGTTAGAAGCTGATACGCTGATCACCCAATATCAGAAGAATATTTGTTTTATTAATGACTCATTGATAATGAGTATCAGGCGTTGTGCTGGCTTGGGTAAGAGGATACATATCAGGCATATTTATGATAACATCAGGCATAATGATGGTCTGAAAGATGGATAAACTCGATTAGAAAGACGTTATGCGAGTTAAAACGAAGTACGATTGAGAGTGAATTTCTGAAAGAGGATAAACCATTGAGGGATGTAGAAAGTTCTTTACTCTTCTGCAACGGAAGTTAATATACGAATCCCGCTCCTACCCAAATTTGTTAATAGTAGTACAGAAATTAAAAAAATAGCACTGATTTTAGCCGAAATTGCGATAAAAACGATCTCACATTGCCCCATGTGATTTAGGACAAATTAATATCCCGCTCCTGTAACGGCCGTTGCACAAAACAAGAACTTTCTACAACCCTGAATGACATTTTCCAGAATATGAAGATCAAAGTCCAGACAATTGATACACAAATACGAAATACAATCATAAGAAACAAAACTAGCAAGGCAGTTAATCAAGTTGGTGATTAGTAATGTAATCTTCTGCCTAGGTCAATAGCAGCAGCGATTATGGAATTCTAAAAGTTTAAAGGAGATGAGTTTATATATAGCGGGAGAAATTCATATATCTTGAATTTTTATTGAATGTCAACTTAAACAATGTACATACAATGGGACAATTTTCTTTTCTATCTCACAGCGCCCCACAATACTTTGATTATGGTTTATCAGAAAATTAGATAACTTCATCATGGTCAATTCATTACTAAAATTCTTAAATTAAAACGTATATTAGACTATGTTTAGTGTGCAGAGAGATGTAACCAGAGAGAGATAGAGTGTACATGATAACAGGAATAATATTTGAAATAATAAAAGATTTAGATTTTTTAGGCTCAAATAATTTGTTGGCAGACGCAAGATAACGCCACGACTACAATACTATCAATGTAAAATTCATGGTAAAACGGGCAAACCAGCATCAAAGCCATCAAAACTGCACGTAAGAATCACCAAGAAACAATTTGCGCTTCCTCCGAGAGCCCCAAAAAATCTAAATTTTTGAATATTTGAACTGGCCGGATTGGTGTGCAACAATAAACTTTTGACAAGACAACAAAGTGATTTAGGTGCAACGCATTTTACTAAACATTCCCCAAAAACTTGTTTCAAGAAAAGCACGTCAGTAAATGCCCTCTTATTGGCAATATTGATATGTGACGAGTCGTCACTGATGACGATTTTCTTGTGATAGTGATAAATTTTCAAAGACATCACCTTCGTAATAGCCGGGCGAATATGTCCCGTGAAAGTTGTAACTGATGATGTGTGTCAGGATCCGGCCCAACCTTATCACTTGTTTTGCATTTTATGTAAATTAGTTTTCCAGTAAAGTTAATTTTTGTCCATGTTCATGCTAGCTAATTGCACAGCCTAGACTTCGAGACAACCGTAAACTTAAGGTACCTACAATTTTCAAAAATTGGAGGGTCTTTCTTCAAAAGGAGCATATCTCGTAGGAGCATTTTTCATCGGGGTTTTTTTTTCGTGGGAGCAGTTTCGTTGGAGAAGGGCCCAGGTTATTGGGTTTAGCCCAACTGGAATAATTGTTCAGTTTCCCCAGGATACATGTCTCGAGGACATTTTCCGGCTTCACAGATGCCATAATTGTTGGCCAATCGCTAAAATTATGTTGTACTTTTTCATGACGTTAATACAAATGGAATGTCCAACAATCTTACATGTAGCCTGTAGATCCTAACGAAGGAACAGTCAATTCGCTACTGTTACTATGCTTGTGTAAAAGGTCAGTTATATTTTGATAAAAGTCGTAAAAGTCCAGTAGTTGCTTTTTGTTTCAATCATGTTGATAATTATTATATGATCTGATCTGCATCAAGAATGACAAGATAACAAGAAGATTGTAAATACGAGATGTTTCCATTTCAAGTATACCTTTGATTTATGAGAAGGGTTTATCAGCTTAGGTTAAAACTCATAAATTCAATTTTAATAATTATTCTCACGATCTATTGGCATTAAAACATGACAAAGTTTAAAATGTAAACGGTCTATACTGTTGACGATGGCGCCGCCAATGGATCTCCACCACCTTTTACTGCATTGTCTAGAGTGTTTCCGTTAGAGTTTTCGGCCACCAACTGTTTACTCTTGGCCGCTTCAATATGAGGTTCCGGCTTGTCAGATATCCTTGCGATGTAAAACGCACTCACAATGAAATCCGAGTCGTATTGATAGCTTCCCCCCGTGGTAACGTTTCCGCTGCAGGTGCTCAAACAAAAGCTTAGTTTCATTCGGGCTTCTGTCAGGTTTCTGGCTTTATGACCCGGAAGTAGAACCTGGGTGCCGTCCTCTGTCACCCTAAAATTTATCACTACATCTGTCGCCTCGCAAGGGTCGCTAAATCGCAAAATGTCAAAGTCTGGCAAAATCGGTCTGTCGTTTGCCTCCTCATCGTGGAAAATTCTGATAGAAAATGACTGAAAATAAAAAAAAATATTATTTCCAACTTTCGAATTTCAAGCATTTACGAACATTTAAAAACATTCTCATTTTTACCCGTTGGCCTGGCGTGTCATAAAATGGCTCCACAGTTTTCACCACCAGCTCATATTTGCCGTCCTTTTTAACCGTTTGGGAGACGTTATAAGAAACGCACATCCCTTTTGATCCAGATGATAAGCTTCTGGTAAAAGTTTCATACAGAATCGAGTCCGACGATACAACGCCAGTGACCACACTTCCAGTCCAAGGATCCTCTTGACAGGAGCCTACATTAAATTCAAATGTAAAAACCACTTCGCTCTAATGAACTAAAATTAATTTACCGTAATTTCCAACATCCCCATCCACATCATATCTCAACTTGAATGGATCATTAAACATGGTGTCGTCATCGGCAACGTAGCGAATCCCTCTCGAGTCGTGATGAGCCCGGCCGTTAAGATTAACAGCGTCAATTACCTCTTCAATTATGCAACTTCCTCTAGCAAACCGATTTTTGCATGCCATTCCACTGCTAACGTATACGGCATCTGCCCGTAAACAAACGCTTTTTATTGTACAAGGGGAGCATTCTCGAACGGTGGTGCACATGGTCGTTAAATAATTGTATTCCTTTCCGGCAAGGATCCTGCAGCGACATTCGTCCCCTCGGTGGGCAACGCTTCTGCCGTACACGTTCACGCTTCGTTGCCACTGCAGCACTTGAAATGCGCTGACTGCAAAACCATTATCGGTAGCGTTAGGACAGTCGCCGTAACAAAAGGAGACTTTTATTTCGCCATCTGTGACGTTGCCAGTTTGACCACCGATAACAACTTGGGAGTCATCTGCACCGAAAAAGAAGCGGACCAGGATTTCGGCCACACGGCCCTTCTTTTTGGTCCAGGCTAAAATGTTCAATTCGTCCAGGACGACCACGTCGTTAATACGAACATCGAATAACTAAAAAAATCAAAAGATAATAATTATTTTTTAGCTAAATTAAAATAATAATAATTTTTTACCCTTTTTCCGGCCTCTTCAAACTCGGGTTCCACCACTTTCAAATCCAGTAGGTAGTTTCCTTCCTCACATAAACTGGCCACATACGTTATACATTTTGGTTTTTCCTCCGCCGACCCCCTCTCCCGCTTTCTCCTCGTCACTCCCTTCTTAGCTTTCACATAAGTGGCGTATAACGGTTTGTCTTCATCACTCACTCCGGAAACCTGGTCGGCAGGAATTTCTCCCTTTTCCCGGATCCCAGCGGGATCTTCAAAGATGACCTCTTCATCCGCCTGGAATATCCACCCGTTTTCGTCCACATGTCGCCCTCCCCCCAAATTCACAGAAATCACAGGCATATACTCAAAGTCTCCCCTCTTTGGAGAAATCCTTCGAATGGTCACCCCATCCGGGCAAAGATTGTAAGGAAACCTGCTACTTTTCCTCAAGGTCATTGGCGGGCCTTTTGTGTTCACGTCGGGAGTTTCAAATGGACAGCCAGAGTTTGGCTGACAGTTAACCCCTCCCACATCAAAACAACCTGCCTGCTTGCACCCGCACACGTCCAAGCAGTATTGTGAGCAGCCGTGAGGGTCCTTCACCATGGAGTCCTTGCAGTGACCACTGTGGCAGCGATAAGTGCAGTGGGGCAACTTGGCACAGGCAGCAGGATTCCTGTCGTAGTTTAGGCAGTCTAATGTGGCGTTATGGCCGTCAACTGGAAAAAACAAGCTGCCATGATGATACTGGTGGTTGGATGTGGGTATCAACTCACCTGAAAATTTTAAAAAAGTTTAATTAGTTAGATATTTTAATTACAGGTACCAAAATTCGCATTATATTTTACCTGCTCTGCGGTTCGTATTCGTGTAAAGTTTGCTATGCGCGGTGCATGAGAGAAAGGATGTGATTAAAAATTTTAAAAAATTCTCCATATTTTTAGGCCTAGATTTGAAATACAAATGTATTTAATCAGCTAGCTAGCACCAAAGATTAAATCAATATGCTTGTCATTTGTGCCAAAAACAAATTAGTGAAAATAATTGACATATATTTCTGCTAAATCGCAATATTCAGCAGTTAAAATGTTCATGGCCACCAGATAGCTAATTAAAGTTAATTGCTAAAAGCAAATTGATCATTCTTCTTAAGTGTGGAATGAAAAATTACAGCAAAGTTTACTTATTGTGAAATTATTTAATACATTTAGCTCAGAAAGCCATTATATTCTCTTATGCAATATAATAATTAGGTGTTGGTATGAATGAAGGGAGGAGTCTTTTTACCTCCTTATCACCTTAACATCAATATTTGGTAAAGTAATTAATTAAACCATAATAGCGTGAAATCCTCGGGCCAGTGGGCGAAAATGTTAGAAAATGGCTGGGTAGCTAAGTATGCGTACAAAATTTTGTGATGCAAATCATTCTTTGATACAAGTGAGGAAGGGAGAAAATGAGTAAAATAATTTACTATTTACTTTTACTTGACAATGAAAACTGTAGAGAATACAATTTTATTTTTTATTCATTTAAGTCAATACAGCGTATACTATGCTACTATTCGCTTGCCTTCATTTTGGCTTCTTTAAGTTTAACCTGCAGCGTGTCATTTTCCTCTGCCAGACGCTCCTTTTCAAATTGAAGGGCTTTCAACTTTTTGGCAAATTCTTCTTCCTTTTCTTTGCTCGCCGTGTTTCCTGCCTCGCCTGACGTCTTCAGCTCAGAAACAATCAATTTCAAGAGACGACGAATCACTCTAAAAAGAGAAGCGTACTATGTGCATAAATTCGAACTAATGATCCTTAGAATTACATAATTGTTAGCTAACTTACGCTGATAGGAGTAGAGCGAATCCTGTAATGTAGAAATTTCTCTGAGCTCGAAACAATTTGAGCCGCAAGCGCATTTCCCCTTCCGTGTTCTGACCCATCAGCTCGTGCAGTTTTGTACTGTACTTGTTTACATCGTTATAAGAACCTATTTAAAAGTAATAATTTTGCTTCATAATAATGAATAAAAATGCTTCACAATTAGTAAATTTACATAAAAGGAATGTCATACTTACTAATGCAAGCGAGTGTGAGGATGAGGAGGAGCGTGAAGAATGCAAACTGGGCGTAGTGACGTGCCCGTTTGATTTTCATCAATTCTTTCACCAGCGGATGGAACAATCTGAACCATCTGAAAAACAGAGTTAACTGAAATAGTAATTACTTTTGTCTTTTAAACTACATATAATGCTTACAGTCTACTTACAGTTGTGCCGAAACGAAAGGGATGAGCAAAAGAACGGTGAATCCGATTTCAAAGTAGAGGAAACCAGCCACTATTGACCACTGGAAACCCATCCTTAAAAATTATTTTGAATGAAATTGTAAGTTAAAATTTAAAGGATCAACTGATTCTCACAAAATGAATTGAAAATTGAAGTGTTATATTTTTGGAAGCCGCAACCCATCCAAATTCCAAAACACAAAATATTGCTCATCTGATAACATATTCAGATAAGGTTAAATTATGACATGACAAAATGTTGCACAATGAGCAATGTTCTGAGCAGAAAGCAGTGAGCATGGGGAAAAAATTCAGATAAGCAATAACTCAATAATCGGCTACATAAGATTGCATGTAATGTTCAAGCCGCATGAATTCTCTCTCGTGGACTCTGACTCTGACTGAACTTTAAAATCCTTATCGGCTATCCTTATGTGTAATAACTAATTGCATTATAAGTTAAGCAACTGAGTTAAATCATAGCCTACTAAAGAAATCATAGGCTTTCTTTAGTAGGCTATGGTTACATGCACAACAGAATAACAAACAGTTGCCCTTGGCAAGGAACTGTGTGTGCTAGTACGTCTATGTGCCTTGGGCAAGGAAAAAATCCTTCCAGTCTCAGTATGCCCCATACAACAATTATTTAGTCATTTGTCATTTTTGGCGATTGATAAGGTAGTAAAAATGTCAGGCCATTCTTGCAGCGTAGCTTATCATCGTCATCCCCCGTGCCTGCCCCAAAAAGCGTTCCCCAGCCTCCTTAAAAAGAGGACCAGCACCGTTTTTTGTCTGATCAGCTGACTCTTATCTTCTCTCTGAGCTGTTTGTAAACAAGCCGACCGGAGGCAGGTGCTCAGCTTATTAATTAGGATTTTAGTTGCGAACTGATCTTTAAATGAATTAGAGACGCTGATTAGCATGGCAACAAAAAGAAGAGGTGGTGAGGATGTAAAGGAAAAGGCAAAGAAAGGGAGAATGGACAGATCTTCATCTTCTGAGGATGACAATGACAGGTAAAAATTAATTAAAAAAGTTAATTAGCTATTTTAATTAAAATTAACTGGTTTAATTTGCCTCCCTTTTTAGTCCACTGGTAATCAAGTGCAAAACGAAGTTTAAAAAGAGGCTGGTGGAACGCGCCCTGGAAAAGGAAGAGGATCGGGAGAGTGAGGACGACGAGGACGAGGATCCCACGGTCAGGTACTTTGTCAAGTACTCTGTGGAAAAGGACCTGTTTTTGGTGGGAGACGTGGAGGTGGTTGTGAACGAGTCCGAGAAACTTCTGCGCTGCTCTACGTGTCACTACGTGACCAAATGTGGTCTACGGTAAGAATACCCAACCAAATCTCGAATCACGGTTTTTTTTCATTCCTGATTTAAATGTCGAGATTCATTCATTCGTTTTAGCACCGGACGCGCCAAGTGCAGAAGGCCCTCAGATAATAAAGTGGAGAGCGAGGTGAGAAGACTGGAGTTTGCCATCCGGAACCACATAATAGGCCAGCATTTGGGCGGCTTCCCGTGCATGGAGTGTAAACCCGTTAGGGTGAATCATCAAAGCTTATCTTCGCATCAGAAGCACATGCGGGATGTACATAACGAGCAGAGGAAGGAAATCGATGCAAAAATCGAGGAGGACAGGGAGGTCATGGGCGATTCCGATGTTTGGCCGGATGGGACGAGAAAGATGGCGAAAGTGTGGAAGTGTGCTTACCCCAAATGCGACAAGCGGTTCTACCAGGTCAAGAAGCTGAAAAGTCACGAAGAGAATGTGCACGGAGGTGTCAAGACGGGTGTATCCCAAAATGTGGAGGAGGGGGAAGAAGGAGCGGAGGGACGGGTAGGACACAGGAGAAGAAACTTTCACCAGTTCATCTGTAAATAGCATAATAATATATTCCCTCTCCGTTTTAATCATAAATTCTAAAAATAATTAAGTTATGTCTGTGTCAATAGCTTTTAGAATGGGTTAATTAAAAGTTTCAATTTTTTAAACAATTTTCGTTAAAAACTTAAATGTGTTCGAAAATCCGTGTCATTCAGTCAGCAATACACACAAATACATAGCATCATTAGTTAACCTCGTGCACGTGCACATCTGAATAATTATCAATTATAGCAAATTTATAAGCGCATAAAAAGGATAACTCTCATCATACAAACTTGCCAACTTTTGCGAAAACTTTGCAAAAAATGCAAACCTTTTGGCAGGAGTACAAGGAGTGGAGGAAGGAAAGCTGCCTGCTGGCTTTCTTGTTTGTGGTCGTAGTTGCGGTAGCAGTAAGAGAATAAGGGGCCATCCCATACTCACGTCATCCTCAACCAAAATCACTAATGCACTCAGAGAAGCCCTTTAAAAGTGAGGATTTTGTTTTGGAGTGGTGGACGTGAGTGTGGAGGAGCCCAATGGGTACAATACACTGCTTGTGGTTTTCTAGTTTCTCCTCTACTCAGAGCTCTCATCTGTTCCCATCTCTACCGACGCTCTTCTGTCTTCTTCACCCAGCCAAATCTTCTAAATTTTTTGCTCAGTTAACAGTTAAAGGATGCTGGCCCACTTTAATGGCCAACTAAATTAAGCTGTGCGCTGCTGGCAAGTTTTAAAAATTCGGTTCAAAATGAGTTGCTCTTGTATGGTGAGTAGTGACAGTTTAGAAATGTTGTTACTAAAAGTTTGGGACTCGGGGAACTAGCGATTCAATTGTTGTAGCTTTGGGGCAGGCTAACTTTCCTTTCATAACTTTTTCTTTTACAGGGGCTCCCGTAGGCGGTAGAGCAAATTGGAGTGTTAGATGCTTTACCCGAATTTGAAGGATGATTAATGTTGAAGATTAACTTCCTCCAGGGCAGGGGTACGCCGTAATTAGAAGCACAAGATCCTTCAAAGACAATTCGTCAAAAGTTGGAAGGGTTCTGACGATAATGGAGTAACCTCAAGAAAGAATGGAACCGGGATTTGAACAAGATTTGCTGGTGGCATTTGGAATAAATTTTTATGCTGTGCTAAGAAATGAAATTGAATGTAAAAGATACAACTAAAGTTTTAAATAAAGGCAACCTTTGTCCGCTTCATTTGCTATACAAAATATTTCGCTGTTAAAATAATTGTGGTTTTTATAAGTATCAAATTTCTTTTATTCTTCTACAGATCAAAAAATGAAGACAAAATCTAAAAGTCTAACAGTCACGGTCAAAACACAGTAATTAACTAATAATATCTACGTGGTATTCATTATTCACATTCATTCATTTATCTCTTAAATCCTCTGGTTAATTATTTTATTCCTCTAGACCTATCTCCCTACTAAAAGACTTGCATTAACTTGCGACTTTAAACATTATTAGTATGATTAACAGTAGTTAATTTTTGTTTTAGAATTAGAAATCTTTTATGCTCTTAAACATCTTTAATATTTATAATTTATGATCAGTACAACATTCACAATTAAAAATCATTAAATAGTACATAATTAATTACATACATCTTTATATCATATTATCTTTTACTGTACAGAAACACAAGAAAATACTTAACTGTTACTTAACTCACCAGAGCTCATTATTTAATTATTATTACAAAAAATGACAGACACGTTAAAAAACTTTGGTGTGTTCCTTCTCGAACGACAAAAATTTAGAAGAAAAAAAGAAGAGATTTTTTAAAGAGAGAGGTTCACTGCTCACTAAATGCAAATTATAATCATCACCTTCCAGTCCACACAATTAAAAAAGGTTTAAACGCGACAGTCTCGACAGTTGTGGATATTTTTCAATGATGGCTTGGTTAACTGTTGACAATCCACCCACGCTTCTTGTTCGGAGATCATTTTGACTATCAAATACAATTTTTTCCTCCTTCTTAAAAAACTATATTTAAAATAATTAATTATTCTACTTTGAATAATAGCCAGCAGGTTGTTGAAGTGGTTGCTGGTGAGGTTGTGGATAACTATTTGCGGTGGCGGGTGGGGCTGTGTAAGGTGGTGGAACAGTGGTCGAGTTGTTGGTAGTTGAATTGTTGGAAGGTGTGTGGATCTTCATGTGTTTTTGGAGGCGGTCTTTCCTCGGGAATCTCTTGTTGCACACCTGACACTCGTAGGGTTTCTCCCCCGTGTGGGTCACCTTGTGGTACTTGAGGTGGTGTTGTCGGGTGAAGGACTTGCCACACTGGTCGCATTTGTGGGGGCGCTCCCCCGTGTGCACCAACATGTGCGTTCTTAAATGATCCGGCCGATTAAACTGCTTATTGCACACCGTGCACGTGTGCTTCTGCTTCTGCTCCATGATTTTAACCTTCCAAACAAACAATTAAACCAAAAAAAGTTACTTAAAAATACCGTTTAAATAAAAAACCACAGACCCTTTAACTTTAATAATAAATAAATAACTTACAATTTAAAACTCTCTGTTTCAACCGTATTTACGGAATGTGGGTTAAAATCCGTGTGTTGTAGTGTTTCAGGATCTCCTCCGTCGTCTCCTCCTGCAGCATTACTTTCCACCTCCAAAATTAATAATCTACCTCAAAACCCACATTATTTTTTGAACAAACTGAAAGTGTTAGCTTGGCCGTTAAAAATGGCGAGATGAGGATGTTGATGAGGTGGTTTAAATGCAGGTGACTAGCCCATTTATGCAGGGTTTTCTCCAGCAATCATTAAAGTTTACATACTTGTCAATTAAATGTAGTCTGACAGAGAGGAAGTTTGGGAAGAGTGGAGGTGGAGTGTAGAGATGGCTTATGTTGCGACTGTGGCAAGATAAACAAACGTCAGATGTTGCGGTTTTCAGCGGGCTTCTCCCATTGGCCACCACTCCTCGCAACACTTTGTTTTCTCGGTTTCCCCTCCACCTCAACCCCTCGGCTCTCAGATAGCTTCTCTTCAAGCATACTCTCTTTATTTGCCACATCAGTAGTCACTAGTTTACATTTATAAATATAGTCAGAGGACAGGTTTAGCATAATTAGTAACACAATTAATGATAATCATTCAGGCGATTTGGTATGATGAGACGGGAAAATAGGTGGAGGAGGAGAATGCATTGCCAGCAACATTTGGCGATTTATATATTATAATTATTTTAATTAAAGTAGTAGTAATAAAATTAACAACAAATAACAATTTATTTTGAAGTATGTACATAAATTTAAAAATAAATTAATCGGAGAGAGCTCTCAACCTGCTTCTCTGTTCGCTTCAACTCGATTACTTGAAGAGCTAATGATGGGGGTGGGTGGAGATGGGCTTTGGTGGTTGCCACCTTCGGAGGAGGTGGACGATGAAACTGAGGTTGTAACGGAGGTGCTAATTATCTCTGTTGAGGAGGAGGAGGATGAGCTGAGCAGAGAGGAGGCGGTCGTTGCCGTTGACAAGGTGATTGTGGCGTTTGTGGTGGCAGCTTCGACAGGCGTCCATTCTGTGGGCTTGCGAGAGATATAGGTGGGGGTGGATGCTGTCGAGCTTGTCATGAACATAAAAAGCTGCTGCTGATCCTCTCCAGATAAATTAGTGCTGAGGTTGCTACTGGAGCTGTCATCCAGATCATCCTCAAGGCTTGTTGATGAGGGTGGTGGTCTAGCCGCCCCACCTTGCAGAGGTGGTCCTTCTGTAGCGTTGCGAAGGAGTTGTTCCAACATCTTCTTGTGTTCTTCTCCTTCCTCGGCGCCTCCGTCGCCAAAACCAAATCCCAGGAAACTGTTTAATAGCTCACGAGACAATGCTGCCATTTCTGGATTCTTCTTCTTCTGGAACCTCCTCAGCAACGCTCCCAGTTTGATTCCCGACTGCCGCCCTTATCATCTCCCCACTTGTCCTCTTTTGCAGGACTTCAACGGAAGAAAGATTTGGGCGGTTGATTGGAAGAGTGACCCTGGTTTCTGTAGTCCCATTTTCCCCCACTCCCCCTTTGAGCATGTAGTAGCGCTTTCTCCCTTTTGTTGGCGTTCTGCTGTCCCCTCCCCACAGAGGTCGTAACCTGATCGCTCTGCCACCTCGCCTTGTTGACTCTGCCCCACCCCTGCCCACTCCATTATGTCTTCTTCGTTTTCTTTTCCTTCCGCCGCTGCCCGCGTCGGATCTTCTTCGCAGACCCCCTTGGCCACTAAAGCCGTTGGCTCGAGTACCTTGCCCCTGCTGATCGACGGTTATGTCCACGTCATCCGGGTTGCTGTAGATTGTATACTCCTTTAACTTTGGTTTCGTCTCTGGACCACTTGAAGAGGATTCTAGATGGGGGGGAGGTGCCACAGAACTGGGAAATTGGTTTGGATCACCCACCACTCCACTTCCTGGGGAGTGACCGGAGACTTCAAACCTTGTAAAATCTGGAGCCTCAAAAGGCGTCACGCTGAAAACATTTCCGGGATGTGGCGTCGGTGTCCCTTGTTGCTTTTGTCGTTGCTTCTGCTGTGGTAATAATACTTCAGCAAAGGGGTTATCTTGGAACAAACTGGGATCTCCAAACTCATCAAACGGATTTCTGTGTCGGTGTCTCTGCTCCTTGTTGGGTCGAGGCCGACTTCCAAATGGTCGTCTCGTTGGTTGATGGTGTGGGGGTCTGGATGTGGAGCTGGGTGAGAGGAAGTCGCCCTGTGCGTGATCTTCCGGATCCTTTTGAGGTCCAAATTGGCTTAAAATTTGGTCCCTGGTCTGGGTGACATCTTGATGCTTGGATTCCTGGAACTGAGGCCCGCTGCCACCACCGGAAGGACCCGAAGGATGATGACCTTGGTGATGATGACCCCCACCGTTGAAATTATGTTGTTGATATTGATCTGGAGGTGGTCCACTGGGTCCACCTCCGGGTGTAGGCGTTAAAGATATCTGGTTAATGTCCACGTGACGATGCTTTGTGTTGTCGTGGTCACCCATGATCACTGGAGGATCCAGGAATCCATTTGCGCCAGTGTCATCATAAGTTAAGGAGACTTTACTGGGGTCAACACCATCGTGGTAAACCTTTGGTCTTTCATCCCCTAGATATTTTGGTAGCTCATTGGAGCCAGTGGGGGATGGGAATCCAATGGCACCCTCCCCCTGATATTGGGGCGTTGTGGGGGATGATGTGCCGGTGAGAATGTTGTGGATACTTTGTTGAAGAGCGGTGGTGGGTGGTGAAACAAATTCCCCAAATTGGGGCACACTGAACTCATCTTGGAAGTTGGGCGTGGGCTCTTGTTGTCGCGGATAGTTATCGGGTCGAGTGGGTGGCGGAGCGGATACCACCGGAGGTGGGATTGTGGATGGAAGCACGTTTCGGAAACCAAAGATATCCGGGATTTGACCAAGATCTTCGTTAAATGGTGGAAGGGGTGGAGGTGGAAGGGAATCTTCTGGGATGGGTAGTCCGGCAAAGCGAGGTGGTAGCTCGAATGGTTGACGGGGTGGATTATGAATGCTTTGATGACGAAGATGAGGTAATGGACTGCCAACGCCTTTGGATTGCGGTGGAGAATTTCCTCCGGCAAGGCCAACAGGTGCACTGTGTCCTAAGCCAAATGGGATGGGTGAATGTGGTGGAGCGGAAGGAGTGGGAGATGGCTGAGGTGGAAAGCTGCTGCCACCAAATCCACCTGACGGTCCTGTTGAACCGCCACCTCCAAATTGACCCAGTTCTCGAGAGTTTTCAATAAAGTTGGGTGGTGGTCCTGTCGGTTGAAGGGAGTGAGGGTGATTAACTTGGTAATTGTGATGATGATCTTGCTGCTGTTGCTGAGGTGGATAATTTCCTCCATTTCCAGAGGTGGGATAATCCAAATTTTGTCCTTGATTGAAATTCTGTCCTTGATTGAAATGTTGTCTGGGTGGTTGAGGTGGAACTTGAGAAGGTCTGCTAGTTGGTCCCACCTGAAATCTGTCTGGAATTTGTGGGGTAGCATCCCTGTAAAATTGTAACGGATTCTCGTCGTATGCCGGGGAGGAAAAGTCGTTTCCTGGGGTGGTCACCTGATAATTCGGATTCAGAGGTGGTGGCAAGTGAACTTCCGGTTTATGGTAATGTTGCTCCACGGGTTGCTGCTGTTGCGCAGTCGGAGGGATGTTGTGGTGGCGTTGATCATGATGGTGATGATCATGAAAATCGTGAGGTGGGCCTTGTGGTGGCGCCTGGGCACTGCTAGAAACTCCGTTATTATTAAACAGGTTGAATCTATCTCTTTCTGCGGAGTCAAATGTGTGCGGAGGTGGAATTTCGTTGGAACCTTGTTGATAATGAGCAGAGGGGCCGGTGTGATGATGGTGACCTGAAGGACCTGTTTGATGATGACCGGAAGGTCCTGCCGGATGATGATGGCCAGAGGGACCTGTTGGATGATGATGATGACCAGAGGGACCTGTTGGATGATGATGATGACCGGAAGGACCTGTGGGATGGTGATCATGGTAATGATTATGTCCACTAGGGTTATAATCACCATTCTGATTCAAATGGAGTCCATCTTGTGCGGTAAATTTCTTTCTGTTTTCCAAAGGCCCGTTTGGATCATCCTGAACAAACAAGTCGGGCACCTGGGTTGGCATAAACTTGTTTGCCGAGTTGCCACTCGCAGAAAACTCATGCTCCAGAGGGGCAGGGGGTTGGTGTGGTCTAGCCGTGCTTCCCCCGTCATAGTGGCTATTGTAAGGTGACATTAGTGGAGGAGGTGGAGGGGGTCGTCTTCTTCTTCCACCTCCACGTAATACACTCCCGAGAATATTGGAGAGTAACAGGGTCTCTCCTGGAGTCTGGTCATCATTCCCGTGTGGATTAGCTGGCAACACTGAAGCAACGCCCAGTGCGTTCCCTCCGTCCCCAGTTTCCATGTCCGTTTCCTGCCAAGTATCCACCGGTCTTGGTCCTTGACTTCCGGTTGGCGTGTCAAAGCCAAATCCAGGATGGCTCAAATACATTCCCGTGTCATCTGCGAGTGTGGCCATGGTCGCCGACATGCCTCCTTCCGGGAATGGTGGCGCCTGTTCCATTTTATCTTCTGAGGAAGGGTACACCTGAACGCTGAGCATTGGTCTTGGCGTCACTGTTATGACCTGCTCAGTAGTTGCTGTGGAAGCTGACTTGTGATATTGATAAACTGCTGTGCTCGGTGAAGACGTACCACTGATCACAGAGTCCGGCCTGGCTGTAGTCTTTGGCGGTGTCATGGTGGCAGTGCCGTTCCCTTGTGTCCAGTAAGGACTCAGCACAGGAATGTCAGGATCGTCCATGTCATCTTCCAGAGCGACCTCTTTGGTCCTCACTCGAATCTTCACTTTTCCACCGGACCCCAATCGATTCTGAATGTCATCGTCGAGGTCATCGTCATAAAGACTCTTTGGCTGGAGTGTTGTTGTCAGTGAAGGTCGTTGAGTGGTGGTCCACATAATGTCCGATTTTATCCTGACAATACGTGACCCATCCTTCTCCTTTGGTTTTCTTCTAAGCGCCCTGAGTCGTCCAGGTCGTTTGCCATTTGAGAAGAGGGAGTCTATCGACATGCTGCTATCCATTCCTCTCGGGGTTGCAACCAACTTGGGCTTTGGACTCGCATTTGTCCAGTATCCCTTCGAGGAATCTTTTCCATGCTGTACCTCGACAGGTATGAGATTGTCTACCACTTCCGGTTTGGGACTGGCATTGGTCCAATAGTTTGCCTTGGCATCCGACCCAGCCGCACTTCCTCCAAATGTTGGAGACGTTCCAGAAACACCGGCTGGTATTGGAGATGGTGAGGTTCTCAGCGGTGGAGGTGGTGGACCCGTGGGGGCAAACATTACAGGTGGACCATCACTAGTTTCCATAACTTCTTCTCGATCTCCTCCCCCAAAGAGTATTCCCTCCTTGCTGACCTTATCTTTAACGCTGTAGTAAATATTTGGAACGTTTGCCGTGCTCGGCACTCGGTTCGTTTGACCAACGCTTTTATACAAAATGGTCGGTTTGACGGTTCCTTCGTCAGGTCTCCTGTTCTTGTCATTGTAATACGGTACAAACGCTGGCATTTCACTGGACGTTCTAGAAATTGCCACAGCGCTTTTGTTGAAATGGATCTTTCCGTTGGAGATAAAAGGATACGGGGTGGTATCCACAATCACTTCGTTGGAAGGCGCACTCGTCTCCTTTTTCAACAGCTCGCCAAAAACAATAGGGCGTCGGGAAGTAGACTCGGGATTCCGGAAGAAGAGTGCCCCATTCGCAATTTTTGGCAGGGATGGGATCTTGTTTCCAAATTCCACTGAGCTGGTGAGTGGATACTTTTGGAAAAAGTCGGGTATATCTGCACTTGATCCAGAGCTGGCTGATCCACCATCCTGCGTGGCGTAGTAAATGTCTGGGAAAGGATTGGAGATTTGGACACCAGGTCGGAGTTTGGTGTCGTGTTCCAGGAAACCTACATCCGGTCTCGCCGCCGCTGTGGAAGCTCCAGTTCCTGCGCCAGACGGACTGTCTGTGTTGTAGAAACTTTTAAAAGTGGTGGTTTCCACTGCGCTTGTTTCTGAGGTGGCAGAATCTGGGGCTGTTATGGTAGGATCAAAGGCGCCTGCTGCAGGCGCATTTTCTTCCGGTGGATCAGAACCACCAGCGCTCCTTGTTGTGCTAGTATCCGTGTTTCCAGCAGGTGGAATGTTTCTAGGATCCTGTCCACCGCCGAATAGAGGATTGCCCAGTTGCGGATTATAAGCAGGTTCTGCTCTGTCTCCTGGAGGCGGAGTCAGATAAGGTGCTGGACTATTACCAAAATTCTCGGTTGACGTAATAGAGGATGTACTGCTACTGGCCGCTGTGGTACTGTCTTCTCCCCCGGGGGGAGTAAAGTAGGGTGAAGGATTGTTGTTGGGATTGCGAGATATTTCATTGTTTTGCAGAGGTGGAACACCGTACTGGCTATCAAGATAAGCTCCAGCGCCACTCCACCCATTATACGTATTATCTCCGGAGGGTACGCCGTACACAGAACTGGCTTGAAAGTTGGGCGGTCCATAAAGCGAGTTTGGAAATAATGTGGTCGTGTCGACGGCAGAGTCCTGTCCCCCAGGGGGACCGTAGCTTGATACGGGTTCCATGGAGGTAGTTGACATGCTTGTACTTCCTGTTGTGCTCATCATTGTAGTGGTATCATCTGGATTGGTGCTGGCCTCGTTAAATTCGCTCATCTGTTGACTCTCCCCAACGTTGCTCATCATTGGCGACTCTGAACTGGTGCTCATGTCTGTGTAGCCACCCTCCCCATTCATCATCATCGTAGTGGTCATCATTGACGTCGTGGGTGGACCGTAGGATGTGTCTGGAGGTGGACCTGCTGCATAGCCCTGTTGAGGTGGAGGCATTGGAGGACCGTACTGTTGTTGCGGTGGGGGTTGTGGCATGGGTGGACCGTACTGCTGATTGGGAAGTGGTGGCCCATACTGCTGAGGAGGTTGAGACGGTGGACCATAACCTTGGGGCGGGGATGACGGCGGACCATAACCTTGTTGTGGAGGTGGAGACGGTGGACCATAACCTTGTGGAGCTGGAGTGGGTGGGGGCACATACCCATTCTGAGGTGGCGGCCCGTACTGCTGAGTTTGTTGAGACGGCGGTCCATACTGGTTTGGTTGCGGCGGAGGACCATATCCTTCTTGAGGTGGTGCGCCATACTGCTGAGGTGGCGGCCCCAAATGCTGCTGTGGTGCTCCCGCCGGCATTTGCTCACTCCATCCAAACGGCTTATACGTTGTTACCTCTGGTCCATTTGCATTTTGCGACCAAGCCTCATTAATTATGTCTGCAGCCTTCTCCGCAATCATCAGCGTCGCTGCCTGCGTCTGACTTCCGGTTATATGTGGCATTATAGAAGCATCAGCCACTCTCAGATGATTTATCCCAATGACCTGCAACTTTGGATCGACCACTGCCCCCAGAAACATGCCACCTGAACCAGGCAAATCTTTGCCCCATCCGTTTCCCTCTCCCCCAAACAAAT
This sequence comes from Coecobrya sp. COE2, assembly GCA_027743765.1. Taxonomy (NCBI): domain Eukaryota; kingdom Metazoa; phylum Arthropoda; class Collembola; order Entomobryomorpha; family Entomobryidae; genus Coecobrya; species Coecobrya sp. COE2. Next base: position 14,574 of record JAHZMV010001245.1, on the reverse strand, counting down.
TCATGTCAGGATTTCCCATGGCGCAAGTTCCTGCCCCGTCATTCAAGCTCACAGAAAAGTGTCTCGTGTAACATTCCCAATACTCATCACTTCGAAATGGCATGTGGTCGCAACCAGGAAACTTTTTGTTTGTGAATCTCGCCCTCAAATTCTGAAAACTTGTCGTGTTCTCCACCAAATACAAAGCTGTCTTGATCCCTTCTATCGTCGTCTTCATGTCAGAGTCGTTTTCCAAGTAGTGGGGATTCACCGAAGGCGGGGCTGCCGAGTCCTTCTTTTCCAGGGTCACATCTCCCCTCCCCTGGGGTCTTGCCGCGGACACAAAAATGATAAACGAATCCCTTCCAGCCGCGTGATGATAATACTTTTTGATCAGCTTTTGATTCAAATTGAACGCGTGACTCATATCCCTGGCAAATGTTTTGTGACCTGCAAGTCCACTCAGAAGAAGGAGAATATCCGGCCAGTTCCATTCCTGCGACACTTTGGCTCTCTTCGAACTTATCATCGCGGCTGCTTGGAATATTGAGCTGGACAAGGGCCCATTTCCGTCAGATTTGTACTCGTAAAAGGACTTGATCGTTAAATCACGGTCGATAAGAAATGAACGGGGCGGGTCCACGAAAAATGGACCTAGAACAACAGCCAAATGATCTTGCAGATTCTTGCCAACTGGCAGGTCAGCCACGACAGGAATCTATGTACATACAAAAAAGGTTAAAATAATTATCATTAAAACTTGTCATTAAAAGTCGTCTTCATCGTCATAATGAAGTATTTTTGCATTTACTCCAAGATCTGCCAAGTGAGTTCTGGGTCCTATTCCGGAAAGCATCAAGAGCTTCGGACTTTCCACCGCGCCCGCACAAAGGACCACTTCCTTTGTTGCGTAAGCCTGCTTTTTCACCCCGTGTCGCTCGTATTCCACTCCAAAGGCGGTGTTATCAAAGCTCCTTATCAGGATCTGTTTAAAGTTTTACAACAAGCGGACAAACGATTAAAACTGATAAGCACCTTAACATAATCCATTTTTTACATATCTCATAATAATTGCTGTTCAACCACCACCGAGCTACTTTTGCGTGGCATGTTTCATTCAAATGAAGCGAGAGAGAGAGTCTACTCTCGGTTTCAATAAAGTAGAGATAAACGGAAGCCATCTATTCATAGTCAATTAAAATGGAAAGTTTTTTTCTTGATTACTGATCTTGATAATGATACACCACATCAAGCTCACAACTTTATTATTAATTAACAATAGGCTATATAGTAAGTAAGTAAATTAATAGCAAGTTTTTGCATACAAGTCAATGTCAGGTCATAACAATATTTTTTCTCTGGCTCTGGGGAAATGTGCAATTTTTGACGGATGACAATAATATATTGTACGGCAATAATTATTATTTAGCAATAAATTCTTAGTCTATTGTTAGTTAGCTCTGGGGTGTATTGTTGATGACGATGAGACGCAGAGGAAATGCTCAGAGGAGACTGATTAATTGTTTCACTCTATTTATCTGACTATGAAATTTATGAAAAAAATGACGACTGACTTGACGAGGTGAAGGGCACTGCCTGACAAGAAGCAACAATGATAATGACCTGATAATCTATTGTTGCGTTTTCAAAAGTTTTTGTAAAAATAAAGATAAATAATAATAATGTTATGTGCACATCTTTCTTGACTTTTATGATGACGCTTGTCATTATTGTAGAAAATTGACCTCTTGTAAACTTGTCCACTTGGGTGTTATATTTTTTTAGTAATTAAAATTTCCCCAAGCTTGGAAGTGTTAAAAGTTATAAAAGGAGGAAGGAAGCTTTGGCTTTCGAGTAACATCATAAAAGCGTGACAAAATTCCATTAAAAATTATGTAGTTGTTTAATATTCTGCTAAAAAATAAATTGTATTGTGAAATGACCGGGGACATTACCGATGCAAATATGCTTAAATGGCTTAATGATATTTTGTCATAGCAGCAGAGGGGAAGTAAAAAGGAGGTAATAATTTAATTAACATGCTAAATGACCAATAACTCTGTGACTCTGTGGTCACGCAAAACAATTTTCATACCATTTTTCACTAAAGGGTCGAAACAATGTTTTATTGACTTTTGAAATGAAAGCAGTTTATATATTTTATTGAGCATTTTTGAATAGCTAGTAGGTATAATATAGATTTTTCTAAAAAGTTCTTTGAAAGAACGTAGAGAATTCTTTTTCTCTCTTGAGATTCAATGGAGTGAAGCGGATGAGACAAAGCTTTTGTTTAAAGATGAGTATAAAAAAGGTTGCATGTAAATATACTCATTATAGAAGAATTTTTATTGCTTGCCGTATAAGGAATTTATAGGAGTACAACGTAGTTTAGAGTTGATGAGAGTTTAAAGCTTCCGGTCGGATCATAGCTTTCCCATCACCTCTCCTTTGCTGAGTGCTGATGCAATGCACTTTTACTAGGTCACTAGTCATCCTACCTGTGCAGGTGCTCTAGCCTCTACTCTCTCACACAACAAACGTTCTCAGCAAAAATGACTATCGCCGATGCAAACAAATAATATTGAATATGTAGTGCAGTTTTTTCTCGGTGCCACACTACACATTACAGCCATAACTGAACAATTGAAAGGGAATCTGATGAGGATTCTTTTATTTCTTCTCTATTTCTCTCCCATTGCAATAATCATAGTTGCACTTTGTAATGCATGCGCATTGTTACTTTTGACTTTATTATTGCCATTGTTACTGCAACAAAACTGAAAATGACACGCTGCGCTCTAAGAGACTATCTAGAGACCCTTGTCCTATCAGCTAAACGATTGTCCGCCGATGTTCCTATTGCGGATAACAATGTAAAAACGATGATGATAAGCAGTAAGTGCACTCTTGCTACCTTGGTGACCACCACTCCTTTAAGCCTACTCTCTGCTTATCTCACACAAGCGTGATTGCTAATTTGTTGACTTGTTTAAAAGTCTGTTGTGGGAGGGGAAGGTGGAAAGAAAGTGAGTGTATTGGGAATTGGCATGCGACTTGCAAGAGAAATCAGAGAGACATTGACTGATATTAATCACTACCTCTCATTATTATTATTATTGTTAATCATTCGATATGGCATGCTAACCGCCACTTTGCCTCGACCGGATATGCACGTATGTGCACAGAATATGTACAATTAGCATTTATTATGCTAGAAGACGCCAGCGACGAAGAGAAAAAGTAACGGTCACTTTTTCTTTCATTTCACTTTTAACCTGTTGAAAGGAGAGAGAGAGAGAGAGTGAAAATGAATAATAATTTTTAGCTACCTTGGTAACTCTCGAATATTTCCGAACACTGAGGGTCTCCCTGTCTCGAACAGGTTCGAGAAATGCATGGAAGCTGGCTTTTCTTTCGCCCATTTCCATGGGACTGTAAATGCTGTCGAATCCTTCCTCGAATCTGGCGTTAAGGTCCACATGCTCGTATCCCAGTTCCTGTCCCGCTCGAATAAATTCTTTTGCCATGCCTGTGTAGCTGGGTCCTTCCAGCATCATGTCCCCATCGAATCCATGCGCTTCTCTGTCGGGGCTGTCCCCCTGGTAGTTTTCATGCCGGCGGAAGTAGTGCAGAAGGGCTTCGTAGCTCCAACTCTGGTCGCCAGAGAGCTTTGCCCAGTTGTCGTAATCTCTGGGAGAGCCCCGCATGTGAATCATGTAGTTTATGTTGGAGCTGCCGCCCAAATTGCGACCTCCACACCATCCCGCACGTCTCCCGGGAGAGGAGAAGCAAGCGCGTCTTTGGGGCACCGTTCGGTGCATCCAGTCAGTCTCTCTGTAGTTGAGCATGAAGAGGGCCATGCCCGGAATGCGTTGCAGGGGATGAGGCTCCCCACCGGCCTCCAAAAGCAGCACCTTATGCTGTTCGCTGAGGCGGTTCGCCAGCAGACAACCCGCTGTACCTCCGCCAACTAGAAAAAGAAAATACAAATTTTATTTTAGGAAGCCATTTTACAGTGATCCCTGGCCACCTTTGAGCACTTACCGATAACAAAGTCGAAAGTGTCTTCTTGGTCATTGAGCCTGGCATTAAGGTTATCCTTGATCCTGCCCGTCTTATCGTGCGAGCTAAGTATCACGCCGATGCTGGCAACAAAGCCAAAGAAGAACTTGGAGAAGATGATATTCTTGAAGCCATGACGGAATCCGGACTTGACGTGGTAGCGGATTTTTGTAAGCACTCTCACCATTTTTAAAGGCGCGCACCGGAAGTGCCCTTAGTATGGCACTTCAGCAGGGAAGAGAGCAACTTGAAGCTCTCTCGCCTTTCCACAATCACTCATTCAAACGTTTTAATTATGTTTTTAAAATATTTTTCCCACCTCCAAACTCCTGTCCCTCCACTATAATAAAAAATGCCACTTCACTCCACTGTCGTGCTTCCACCGCTAAACAGATGGAGGGACTCACTGTCACCACTACAGTTACTATCCGCTTTTGTACCACTATTCGTCGTCAGAAGAGCCCGTCGGGATTTCCAAAACTTCCAGAAACGCCGTAAAGTTTTCATTGTATTCACCTTCCCATTTAAAACGGCCTAGTATTTAAAACCAAATCAGAGAAAAATAAACTGAGTGCAAGTGTCAGGTTAAATTGCTACAAAAATGAAAGTGAGATTGAAGGGATGCTGCTGCTCCGATTTCTGTGTGAATACTGAGCTGCCTCTTTCCTCCTTTTCATTTTCACTCCACACAGCTCACAAGTAGAGACAATGAGATGATAAGCATTGACTATCACGATGTGCATTAGTAGGTAGTTATGATGATTATTGACGTGCCGTGTCAGCTTACTTTTCTCATCATGCTGTACTTACTCTTCAATGCAAGGTACTCCCACACCGGAAACTGCAAAATTGTACCCGATTGTTAGCTAGAGCTCTGCTTTTGCATACAGAAACATTAAACTCGCGTATAACCTGTAAATAAAAAATACTTGATTATTATGACAATTGACAATGCTTGTTGTGAGCATGATGATTAGCGAGAGAACAATTAATTTGTGATGATGAATGAAGATGCAACTTTATACAGTTGTTATTATTTAACCAATAGCAAAACAATAATTTTTTTGCATTGGACTGTCTCAAGTTGCCCCTCAAGAGATGATGATAACTTTTTTGTGAAAGTGACAGGCACAGAAGGGGTATTCTGATATTTCCGTAGAGTTTATTTGATTTTTTTATTATTTATATTTTTTACATGTGTGTTGTGTTGTTGCATAATAATAATATCATTAGAGACATGTTGTGTGTATGCTTGTATAATGTATTTTTTCAAGTTTTTTAACAGTAAATAATTACTTACTTTTTAGCTAATTACTATAGTTTATATAATTAACTATTTACATGTTCATTTTTTGTTTCTTTCCAAACTACGCGTACATTCGTCAACACCATTCATCCTGTNGGGGTATCTGATATTTCCGTAGAGTTTATTTGATTTTTTTATTATTTATATTTTTTACATGTGTGTTGTGTTGTTGCATAATAATAATATCATTAGAGACATGTTGTGTGTATGTTTGTATAATGTATTTTTTCAAGTTTTTTAACAGTAAATAATTACTTACTTTTTTAGCTAATTACTATAGTTTATATAATTAACTATTTACATGTTCATTTTTTGTTTCTTTCCAAACTACGCGTACATTCGTCAACACCATTCATCCTGTTATTTCACAATATATTTTTATATAAATGGTTTGCTAATTAATCTTTCATATTCTCAATCATTTTTGTTATATAGTCCAGTCAAGAAGATGAACGAAAAAGCTCATCAATCACACAAAACACAGAGCAGCAGACAACACGTAAGAAAGCAGACTATAAATCATTATCAAGCAGTTGGTGACAATTAAAACGAAGAAGATGAATGTCAAAAAATTACAATAATTAATTATTCTCTCTAAATATCCTACTATCGTCAGCTAATTCTATAGCAAATGCTACTAAAAATTTCTACCTCTGTAATAGTATACAACAAACATGGGTCTAAAGAATTAATTATATTTTAAAGACAGATTAAACAAGAAACATCTCTCTAAGCCTAAAAATTAGCTTCCCTTTTTTCCTAACTAAAACCGAAAAAACAGAAAAAGTGTGGTTTTTTTTTCTTCCTTGGCTTTTTTACTGATTCAGTAGTTGCTGGAGCTGTTCCAGAGTGAGTCCCAAACTCTGTGGATCCAACAGGGCGCCGTCTTCCGTCATGTAGAAAACTTGCTGACTCCCGTCTACAATCCCTTCCTGTTGCTCAGAAGGTGGTGAAGTTGCGGCTGAGGTGGCGTCTGCTGGGATGATGATCGTGTTTTGAGCTTGCTGATGGGCTATTGTTGCTGCTGTTACCGTGTTGGCGTCCTGAAAAAAATAAAACCATGAAGTGAGCATTTAAAGTTGGCTTGATTAATAAATGAATTATTTTTATTTGGTTGGTTGTACCGAGACGCCAGCAGAAGCAGTTAGCCCACCCATTGCACTAGTTGGGTCCATAGCTAAGGTAACATAAGCCGTAGCCGCATCCATCAGCGACTATACATTTTTGAGCAGCACGAGAAGAGAAAACCACAGAGCCCCAATAAAACATTTTTTTAGTTAGCAGAAGATTTAAAGCAAGAAAGAGCGACATTTAAGTGCGTTCCCATCCGTTAAGCATATTAGTAGACGTAAAAATAAGAAAAGTTTAAATGGCTTACCGTGGAAGCAGTAACAGTTCCAGTTGTGGTCGCCGCAGCAGCCGCTAAAGCACTCACGATTTGATTAGCATTGTCCACGCTCTTGTCCAAGAAAATGCCCTCCACCTCGTTAGGATTCATGGGCATGTTGGTCTGCGTCCCTCCCTGACCTGAGGATGTGTCCATAGGTTCCACCTTATCCAGTCGGAGGACAGAGCCAGCCTGATCTGCTCCCTGATCCAGGAGAACGGCAGGGTTATCTGCGCCATTTTCCAGACTAAGCAACATGTAGGTTATAGAGCCGTCTGCATTCTCCACAGGAACAAGATGGACCACCCGTTGGGCGACCAGGGCAGGCGACTTTTTACCATCTTGTCCACCGTCCCCTCCGTCCGCGCTAATATTCTGCTGTTGTTGCTGTTGTGATTGTTGAGGTGGCTGGGCCTGAACTGCAGGTTGCTGACTCTGAGCAGACACATCCTTGGATGTGGCAGAAGCGTTGATGCTCGTTGATTTTGTTGTGGCGGCTGGAGGAGCCGTTACTCTGGCTGTAGTCGCATTTCCACTTTTGCCATCCTTTCCAGAGGTGGTTGTCGGCGGTTGAATTTCCTTTGGAGGCTCCTTTGTGTCCACAAGAGGTCGTACGGCAGCTGTAGGCTTTTTCTGAGGTGTTGGGGTTGTCTTTGTTGGGGGTGGAGGAGTAGATACCACCACAGGGGGTGGTGGAGGGGGAAGGGCTGATGCCATAGTCGTAACAACCTCCTTCTTCTTGTCAATTGTCACCACAGGAGGTGGAGGAGGTAGAGGTGCCGTTATTATTTTCTGGTCTAGAAGAGGCTTAGCGGAAAGATTCTGTTTTCTTTTTGACGGCGTCTGCACGGGCTTAGGAGGCGACAGAGGTGGTGGTGGTTGTAGTTTTTGTTGCGCTGGCTTTTCAATAGGAGCTGGCTTCACAGGAGACGTTGCTCTGACCACCACAGGTGGTGGAGGTGGAATCTTTACGGGGTCGGACACCATTGGAGGAGGAGCAACTGGCTTTGCACTCGTGGAATCTTTTGAAGGACTGACTTTTGTGGGGAGAGTAGGCGGAGGCGTTGGAGCTACCACAGCTGTTTCTGGCATGGCAGGCACCGTTGGAACAGTTACGGCAGAACTCTGTTGTTGTTTCTTTAGCACTGCTGCTGACTGAGCACCCTTCTTGGATTTTCCTGTGGGGGAGCTCACTGGCGGTGGTACTGAAGTTGTCACTTCCACTTTCTTTGCTGTAACTGGAGGAAAGACCATCTCCTCCACCGTCTTCTTTTCTACAATTGGAGGAGGGGAGTGAAGGACAGCCGAGGTTTCGTTTTCTACTGCTACCACCGGCGAAGACTTGGGGGACTTGACGACAGCCACTTTGGCCTTGGACTCTGCTTTCTTGACTTGTTCCACCCTCACAGCTTCTGTTGTCGCAACAACAACTGGTGGGGGAGGAGGAGGTAGCTCTTTCGTTTTCTCTGGCTGCACTGCCTTTGTATCAACAGGGCTTTTGGGAGAAGGAGGAACGCTCTTCTTGGCAACAGGTTCACTCGTCTTTTCCACTTCAACAGGAGCTGGTGGCGGGGAGAACGCTTCTTCTTTCTTTTGAGGTACAGCTTTCGCTTCCGATTTCTTCGTTTCTTTCACATCTTCAGGACTGTATGTTGCCGGTGGCTTAACTCCACTTCGTCGAGTTCTGGTGGATGCGAGTGTAGGAGTCATGGTTGCTGGTGTCACTGCTGCTCCCTTGGCCTTTTCCACCACTGCTTTAGTATCCTCACTCGCGGGTTTTGGCTGTGATGCTGCTGGGGCTTCTTTCTCTTTCCCTAAATCTTCTGTCTGTTTCTTCACTTCCTCAGCTGCTGCCTTAGCTGCTCCACGGCTTCGTCTACCTCTACCTGAAGGAGTTGATGCGGTCGCTGCAGCAGTCACGCTGACCGTTGCCACTTTCACTTCCTCGTCTGTCGCTTTACCATTTGATTCCTCCACTTTACTACTTTGGCGTCCCCTTCTTCCCCTTCCTTTGCTCAGCCCAATTGCAGGAGTCTCTGCCTTTTCTTGTATCACCTCCTCAACCGGCGTCTCCTTTTTATTATCATCCACCTCCGTTAACTTGTCAGCCTTTTCCTCTACTTTCCTCTTCTTCTCCTCAGCCACCTCCTTCTTTTCCACTGGAACCGGTGGAGGAGTTACCTCCTTCTTCTTGGATGCAGCTTTCTCCTCCACAGCTTTTGTCTCCTCTTCAACCACCGGCCCTCTACTCTGTCTAGTCCTTCGACTGCTTTCTCTCCTCGGCGCTTCCTTCTTTTTCTCCTCTTCAGCCTTCTTTGTCACAGGCGTAGTGACTACAGGAGTCTCCTCCATCACTGGAGCCACCGTTTTCTCTTCCTCGTCTACCGCCATCTTTTCCTCCTCGTCCTTTGTTTCCGCCACAGCCTTGCTCTCCTCCGCCTTGTCCTCATCCTCCGCTTTCTTCATGACAATGTGCGCATCCTCCTCAATATCACTCATGTGGCGCACATCCTCTTCCTCTTCCACCTCCATCTTCTCCTCACCATCCTTCCCAAATAGCTTTTCGTGCTCTGGCTTCGTATTTCGGAGCAGGGCTTCAAACGCGTCCGACAATTCCTTGTCTGTCCTCGGCTTTTTCAAAACTGGTGGCTGATCCTCATCCGCAGGAGCAACAGGCTTCCCCGCTTCACCTCCTGACCCACCTGCAGCTCCTTTTCCATCCACCTCCGTCTTCTTCTCTTCCTCCATCAGCACAGCAGCCAATGGGGAGCTCTCTGCTTTTCTCTTTTTATTCTTCTCCGAGCCAAAAAGTAGGAGCTCAGGGGGCTTTGACGGGGGCAAATCCAATTCGTCATCCGAGTCATTTTCTCCTTCTGAGCTCGAGTCATTCCAATCGTTAAGAATCTCCGCTTTTTGCTTGTCAGACAGCAGCTTATCCTTTTTCGAACGACGACCTCGCTTTTTTGGCTGCCCACTGGGTATTTTGACAGGAGACGAAGAGGCAACTGCCTTTGCAGGAGGCGATTTTGCCGAGGGGGTTGCTGGGGTGGGGGGAGCAGCTTTACTTGCACGCGGTGGCCTTCCACCACGCTTGGCAGGCGCGACTGGCGTTGGTGGTGAAGCCACTGAAGTGATGTCCGGCGAGTCCGCTTTTCGAGGGTCAGGTTTTGCTACAGCAGCAGACGCGGCTATAACCGCCTTATGCTTTTGAGGCGTTGTGGAGGATGTCGGTGACGGGGTGACTGGTGCTGAGGCGGGTGATCTAGCCGTCGAAGCTAGGGAGCCACCCGGTTTACTGTTGCAATATTTCAAATGGCTTGTGAGCACGTCTACACGATTCACAGAGAAGCCACAGTTGTGACATTTAAACTTTTTGCTGGGATCGACAGGCAAAGGGGCCACTTTGCTGGCTGGTTTGCTAGAGGCCGTGGAAATAATTCGGGAGGAGAGGAAACCGAACTTGGGCGAATTTGACTTTCCTCCACGACCCAGCACTCCCCCCAGAGGAGAGGAGTTCACTGGAGGCTTCTCTGGCTTGGCTGAGGGGAAAATGTCGGCGTATTTGGAGACCCCGGTGGGCTTTTTGGGCTCTAGGGTTTCCCCGTCGAGTAGTCGGGTGATGTTGGTAAGGTCGGCAGTGGGACAAATTATTTTCTCGGCCCGCAAAACATCGGCCTTGAACTTGGGCAGATTTACGGCCAGTGCGGGAGACTTCATTTGCGCTAGAGAGAGGAAAATATCGCCAGTATTGTAAATCGATAATTTAAGCCAGAATTAAAAAATAATTATAGGTTGCATACATATCGCTCTTTTCACCAGGTCCTGCTTTTTATCTTTGTCCGGACTTAAAATGATCTCGATAGGATTCTGAATTACCGTACTTGAATAAAAAAACCACACATCAAATTACCAGTACCAACGAAACAAACTGTTGAACTGTTCAACTAAGTGATTTAATCAACTCACTAATCATCCTCCTCAAAATATTTAACAACGTAAATATCCTTCTCCGCCGCCTTCTTCTTCTTCTTCGCCTTCATCTGGTTCACATCCTTCCGAATCTCCTCTGTCCACTCATCTACAAAAAACAACAAACCTCATTTTTAAAATTAATTCCGCTGGTATAACAAGTAATTAAAAAATGTGTTCTTTCTTACCTTCTCTCAACACTTGTCCAGGCCACCAAATTTTGCCCAGTTTAACCCAGGCAATCCTTGTCTCGCCATTATTCCCCGTCGCATCCGCAACTGCTTCCTCCAAAACATCACCTCCATCCCCTCCCACTGATTTAATGGAGGAATCGCCCATTACACTTTATTTCTATTTCACCACCACCTCCACTCAAAAACCCACCTCCAACACCAGAAAAATATATAATTACTCCACTAATCACTCTTCGTTCTACTGATAATTAACTAACTCAGTAGTAGTATTTTTTCTGGGGAAACCGTTAGCTAGGTCACGTGAGCACTGACACACTCTTGTTTAAAGAAGAAGAAAGAAAGTGACAATTAAGAGATAATTGGGGAAGAAGGTTCAAGTTTGTTTTTAAACGGGAGAGAGAAAAACAAGTAGTCTGTTTTGTTCCATGAATGAGGAGACTGGTCTGAGAATAGCTGGTGCGGATGGAATTATGTGAGAGATTCCTGCTCAAGCTGGGATAATACCGGCAGTGTTCCCATCTGCCCATTCCCCTCCATGCCAACCAGCCAGGATGCTCCAACAAACAGAAAGGCTGCAGAGCATTCACTCACGCAGAGTAGCACCAAGCACCAGCCAACTGGGCACGGCACCCTCCACACTTGTCCTCCAAAGTCTGTCACACCGGCCCTCCCTCCCTCCACCAATATTCATTCAAATACAAGTAGCAATTCGTTCATCCTAATTTTAATACGCCTACTTACCGGTAGAAAATTGTTACATTTTTTCTTACAACTAGTCTATCATAATTACGAATTAATGTGGCTATAAATTGCTAAGCTACTTTTGTAGAAGGTTAGAGTGTGAAGCGACGTGTATTGTAGGTTGTCTGGAGAAAAAGTACTCTCCTCGCCTCTTCTACTCTCCTTCCTTTCAAAGCACAGGCTAGAAGCGTTGAATGGACTGAGTGGTGCATGTGCGAGAATAGAGCAGGTCTCCCCGTGGACCCAGGCGCTGCATTTCAAAGCGGCAGGATTTTCAGACAGATTTGCTTGAAGAAGAGGAGAAAAGTGACACGTAATTTGGTTCGGAGGAGACTTGATTCCTATGGCTTTGTAGAAGGTTGGATTGGAGTTTTCTGTTTGTTTGACTGCCTCACTCATTCAGTCAGCCAAGCTGTACGTGTGTTCTGTCCATCTGTCGCAGCATCCCGAAATAATTCGTCTTGTCTACTTATCTTTCACTCTTCATCATCCTCCACAGGTGGGCAATTAATTTAAATGGCTTTGAAACTCGTTAACTAACTGGTGGTGCTGATTAATTATAGTTTTGTGTTTTAGTTTGTTTTCACACGCGAGAGGAGTCTCGTGAGAGTATAAAAGGCAGGCGTCAAGATGGACAGCTCAAATTAAAAACAAACTATTAAAAATGTCAATTACCCAAAACTAAAAACTAATTGTTGTATTTTTGTGCTCAAATGATCAGGGATAACGGAACAGTCAAGTTTTTGACAAAGGGAGACAACAACTCAGTCGACGACCGCGGCCTGTACGCCCCTGGGCAGTTGTGGCTGACCAAAAAGGATATCGTTGGTCGCGCTCGGGGCCTGCTCCCTTACGTGGGCATGGTCACCATTTACATGAACGAGTATCCTAAAGTTAAATACATGCTCCTGGCCGGGCTGGCTGGTTACGTGTTAATACATCGAGAATAGCAGTAGTCAAATTTAATTTTCTAATAAAATTAATTGCTTTATCATCAAAGCCAATTTATTATAATTTATATATACATTACTTATAACTATTAACTACGATATTTACACCTTGCGTTTCTAAAAAGAAAGGGGGAAAAATTGATAGAGATTCTCAGATGATAATATTCAAATTTAATTAGAGATAAATGGTTGTTAATTTTTTTCTACGTTTTAGTAGTTTTACTCTCAAAAACTTAATTGTTCGTTCGAAAGATAAAAATAATTACTACTAGCTATGGGTAGCCTTGAAAAAGCAAAAATATATTTAATTAAATATTGTCGACGGTCTGTGTCTGTTATTGTGATTATTACAATTGTATTACAACACGTGTAATTAAGTGACTACTGACTATACATTTAATTATTGTAGATTTTATGTCAATTTTGTTTTCTTAACGGCCACTGAAAAAGCCAGAGCAAACTACTCCAACGGTTAAAAATGGAAAGGGTACTTGTACAACAACGCGTCGTGTATGAATGAATGGAAGAAGAAAATTATTATATGATTTAAATAAAAAAAATTAAAGTAATTAATTAATGTGATCGATCAGAGAGATTCATTTACGTATAATGTTTATTTTTATTTTCACGTCTTATACTTGATTTATTTTTATACTTTTTTCCATCATCATTTTTAAATAATATCATTTTAAAGAGTTTACGTATTTTTTCTTGTGTGTACTTATAAATATCTTCAGTTAAATATTTAACCATAATTATAGCCACTCATAACTCTTTTTTCCTGACCACGACGCTTTTCATAATAATCATTTATTTTTAACAATTCACTACCATACAATAATTATAATTAACTTAATTACTACTACCTTAGTATATTATAATTCATTATGATATATATTTTATTGCGCCTCTCTGCTGCTCGTTAACTAGAGTAATAATTAAATTAAAGGGAGACGTAGGCTCTCTGTTAAAAACTACTACTAAATCTCTAACCACGCAGCATCTTTAAATTATAATTAATTTTTAATTACAATGTAAACTTACTTTAAATATTTAATTTCATTCTTTAGCGACAGAGACGACGACGTGATAGCAGAGAAGAAGCTACACTTACACAATAATATTGCTATATTTATTATTTAATTAATTAATAATAAATTAATGACTGACTTGTGACTTTTTTATAATTTACCACTTTGGTAAATTACACGTACTCCTCTTTTAAAATCCTCACTCATATTGCTATTTAATTTAGTTATACAGGCAGACAGGAGATAAGGGTCCTACTTAATTTCCTTTCCTGATCTTCCTTCCCTATCCATCATCTGTATTTTTTGTCACGATAAATAAATAGCAGATTCAACGAAATTTTAAAGGTATGCACACACGTCTCGCCCTCAAAGCACTATAATTAAATGTAATTAAGTAGACTCATTACACAAGCTGGGGTTTTCCGTTCCTGTATTTGTCGCTCCTCACCCGTTATTACTTGGAAGAATTTTGCTGCTGCTGCTTTGAAAAACTTCTGGGTCCGCCGCCGCCACCTCCACCACCTCGTCTTACAACATGTGCACCGGTAACGCTTGCGTGTTGAAGTATGCCTCCACCTCTGCCGCCGCCCTTGGGAAATCTGGTGTTGGTTCCGGGCTGACCTGGTTGTCCAGCGGAAGCGGTAGCTCCAGGAATGCCAGCGGTGGGGAAGGCTGTGTAATTATTGGACATTGCCATGGCAGCAGCCGCAGCTGCGAAAAGAATTTGTTGTTGCTGCTGCTGGGAAGCAGCGGCTGCGGCAGCTGCAGCGGTGGAACTTGAGAGGGTAAGGTACCTGGGCGGTTGCTGCTGTTGTTGAGAGTTGGTGTGTTGTTGGTGCGGAGGAGGGTGGTGGTGTGAGTGGGAAGTGGAGGAGGAAGCAGAGTGATGCCGCTGATGATGATGGTGGGGATTGTGATGATGAGGTGGATGATTTTGATTGGTGTGGTGGTGATG
>JAHZMV010001244.1:0-15000 GCA_027743765.1 Coecobrya sp. COE2 | reverse complement strand
TTATGGGATGGGGATGTTTATTAGGTGGAAAATGAAGTGGTGACTTACATAACTAGTATGAGGTAGGTCTTGCGCGCATTAAACCACACACACATATTTCCTACTCTTCACTTATTTACTTGTTCAGAGTATTTTACTTTTACTGTGAGACAGTTGTTTCGTTTCTTTCACTGTTCCCTTCCAAGCAATTGACTTCCCAACAAAAATCATGAGGAGAGAACGTGTTGTGGGTAAGGAAAATGCTCACGTTGTCAGTCAGACTCGTTACAGAAAACATTATTTTGAAAAAAATATAACCAGTTGACAACTCATTCCTCCAGAAAATTGTAATACATACTATATGCAACACAACCAACTTCCTTTTACTTACATAGGTTTGGTGTGAAGTCAAAACATGCTTTATCACCAGGCGTCGGTTAGCCTATCAGTTAATAGAGCTTTTTCTGCTTTTCGGAGCATGTTTGACATTTTGAAAGATGCCAAGGGTGGATGAATTCTCCAACACTTTAGTTCACGTGGCCCTTTTCATAACAATTTCTCGTTAATCAAAGAACGTTGAAGTTTGATCATTTATTTACTATTATAGATTTTATCGAAACTTGACAGTTTGTCATATTAGGTGTTTGCATGTACTCGTTTGAAGGAGAGCTGATATGTGTGTACACCAATTGTTACAACATTTCCATCATGAATTTACAACACTTTATTAAACCACATTGACATTTTACCTCCATAATCACCCATGCCCCAGTATACCAAATTCCAATTCGATATGAAAGTCAAAAGTATTCCTAAGAAGAAAGCAAATAACTAAAACGCCAAATACAGCCATTACGTATTCTTACCGGGTAAAATATCATTCTGCATCTTCTTGTGTGTCACTTGTGTCACTGTCTTCTCCTGGTATTAATCGTAATTTGCAAACAACATAAAATGAACACGAAGGGGAAGTAAAGTAGGGTAGCCATAAATTAAAAAGACTATCTTATAGTCTATTGCATTCACTTTTCTTCTCCTACACTGAGGAAATAAAATGAAATGAGGAAAATGCGACATGTTGCAAATAAATGTACATTGTGCACGTATGAAAGCAGAAATGTTTTCTCTCCTACAAAACTATTACAGAGATCTATTTCCTTTACACATGTTTGAGTACGTACTTCCACAAGTACTACTGAACTTCTTGAACCTTCTTAATGAATCCTTAAATTGCGCGTTCATTTCACATGTCACATGTCAGAAAGGTTCCTACACAAGAACTCAATATGTATCCTATCGATCCCAATCCACTAGAATATATAGGGAGCGAACAAAGTACATATAATCTTTTGGTTCATAAATATTTCAAGAGGTAGTGAATAATAATTTATGAGACGTAGTCAATCTATTTTGTGTTTCACTAGAATATAGGGAGCGAACAAAGTACATATAATCTTTTGGTTCATAAATATTTCAAGAGGTAGTGAATAATAATTTATGAGACGTAGTCAATCTATTTTGTGTTCATCGCTAGCCATTATTCCATTTCCAATTGTAGCTGACATGAATGGAAATTGGAAAGCATCCTGTCTTCAGAATGAACCTGATGAGCCACTTCTTTCGAGAGAGAAAAACCAGGATCATCTCTTTCAATCTAGAGCGATTGATTCTCTTTTAATATTTCAATATCATTGTGACATTTTCTGTAAACAGAAAAGTCAAAGATACCTAGATTAAATACGTTTAAGTCGTAAACTTAACTTCACAGCGAATGCATCCATTCAGACACAAAACAAACCATGTTTCTCGCCAGCTTTTTGTTAAAATATCTATTCAACTAGGCAAAGATTGTGATATGCACTTTCATTTACACCAAAAGCAATATTCTTTATTTTCATTCATTCATGACCACTACACTGTTTCCCTTACTTGAAAATTCATTATTGTTAAACTTTGTGGATATTGTCCAGTTGTCATTTATCCGAGGATTGTGATTTTGTAAAGTGTGAACGTGTGGTTGAGTAAGAGTTTGTTTTCCACAAATATTTTGAAAGTTAAAAAGTGAACAAAACACTGCTAAACATTGCTTTTGGTTTTGTGGGATGAGAATCGAAGAAAGGAACAAAGTACCCAAGCATAATAACAAACTTGTGTACACAATTCACAAAAACACGTAATCGACATCGCAGTTCAATTTGAAGGCGTCCCGTTCTTTCGGTTTTGTGGGATGAGAATCGAAGAAAGGAACAAAGTACCCAAGCATAATAACAAACTTGTGTACACAATTCACAAAAACACGTAATCGACATCGCAGTTCAAATTGAAGGCGTCCCGTGGCTAAACAGAGAAATATATGTGATGTGAAATAAATGGTCATGATGAATCCAAAACTATATTTATTTGATGAGACTTCCATCACAGAAAATGTTAAATACAAACGCTTTTGAAAGAGCATCAACATTTTAAAATGTAATTTTGGCATGGACAATAATCATGGAGGCAATCTAGCAAGAAGTCGGCAGTCGGCACTGTGTAGACGTACAGCAGTCATGAAATGAAGGATATTAAACTCGGGCTGCTTCAAAATGTTTTGATTGTTGCATTGTTGTACTCCACTTTCGGCCTATTTTAATCAGACACAGTTGCATAACATGCATGTATGTACATCTGTACCATATTATTCCAGTTTCCTCACTTGGAATGCAGAAATAGGGTAGAGAAATGAAAAATGGAAATAAAATCAACTGGACAAAAAGTTATTGTTGTTAATATTTCGTACATGTAGCTGATCAACATCAAAATTCAATTCACTTTCAACGTACATATCACTAGTTTGGTTGAAAGGGAAGCGTAGCAAAAAATGCAAAAAAATAAAAAGAATCATGAATGTTCCTTCATTTCTTCTTCTCTGACATTGTATTTTGGTTTCTCATCTTCAATTTTCTTTACATCTCGTCCCGTCTTACTCACATAATGCAGAAATGAGACTGTACACGACGACCAAGGCAAGGAATGGCTCCTGCTGTTCTATTTTGTTGAAATGTCAACCCTCTGGTAATAAATCTTACTAAATGACTTATCTGAAAAAATTACGACTACTCTTCTTGGCTTTCCTCTCTCTGATGAAACTCGGAGCTCTTATGCTTGCAGGCTCTTATGATGCTGGTGCAGATGATGTGGTAGATGACGACACGACAGAGAAATGTTATTAACGTGCTTGTAAGTACATGTATTCACAAACGTAAAAAATATATATCGTTCTGTTCCGTTGCGGCTCTGTGCATTTCTCTTTTATACAAGCAGAAAGGTACACAATTAAAATTGCTTTTGCCTGGGTTTGTTTGTGAGCTGTCTCTGATTGTGCTCTTCATTACTTTATACACAAGCCCCAAATTTTTTGATTACCATTTGCGATTGCCGCTGTGCGGTCGCATTTGTGGTTATTTCTTGAAGTTGTGGGAAATTGAATCAGCGCGAGGTTTCTTAACTGAAGCAAGTACAATAGGTATGCATTTATTCCTGCAAAAATCATGCACATACTTCGAATTTAATATACGTATATTGAACTATAGACCACAACAGCGAAATAATGTATATACCTATATAATATATCAACCAGTAATTGACTACATTTTTGCACTTGCGTCTTTACTCATATTTTTATTTCTAAGAAAACCCTACTAAAATTATGAAACAGCTCGTATATGTCAAGAGCATAAATACAGTAAATTCAAATGAAACGTGCGACCAACAGGACAGGCGCCTTTTACCTTGCAGAACTCCAACTCATTATATTAGTCTTGTGGAGTCATCTCGTAAGAATGCAATGATGCAATCACGACTAGTTACATAAAACGGTTGAACAGCAGGAAGTTGTTTTTCCACAATTTTCACTTTTAATTTCAGCTTTTCCTGTCCTCCTGCGACGGGGTGCTTTCCCATTTATTTAGACTCCCACTCCAGCACTACAAAAACCATCATATTCTATATATTCCCTCATTTCAACGATGATAAGTGAATGGGGAATTCCAAGTTTTAAATAAATAATAGAATTGAGGATTTGAGTGTAGCGGTGATTCACACCATGACTTTGGAAACGTGTTATAATTATTTCCAGATCAATGCAAACGATCAATGGCATGCGCGATTTTACAGTTCGTTTGGCTCCATGTGTACGATTGGAGTCCCCGATTTGCAACATTATGCAATCATATTAATTACTGAAGTGAGTAGCTAGAAACCAGTGATTGAATAAGTGGTTACGTACTTAATTAATTGGGTTGGGGTTATGAAAGAGATCCGAGAATCATACAACACATAAGAATTAGAGTAACCACTAGAAAGGGTGTATAATATACTGCTGTGTGAAGATACTTATCATCAGAATAACATGGATGAGTAATTGTATGATGTTTCTCATAAAGCATGATTCCTGATAAAACACACCTGGATCTAATCTACACACCTACCTTTGGTATAATTTTCCGCTACGAAACCCCAAGTTGGTTTTTCTGTGTAGTGTTTTGCGTAGTTAACTTTCATGATGTTATTTCTGTCTACGTATTGTAGTTATCTCTAATTTGCCCAGTAGGTGTTAACTTTCCCTCCATTTTGTCGAACTACAGTTTAGCCCATAAGTATATAAACTTTCGTTATTTATCGAAATTAAATCAACGATTGTTATACAGTGAAATATATATAAAAACAACACACCACAGAATATTATATGCTACTCTAATTGAAACTAACAAGGTTTGCCCTTTCATAAAAGCATGAAACGATACATACATAGATTTTCTGACAAGAGGAACCACAGCCCATGATATCAATACATATTCGTCGTGATTAACACAGGGCATTTTCATTCTTCATAAAGCTAATCTATATATCATATCTTGTTATATCACTCTTGTTTCCCTTGATGTATCGTATCAGTAGTGGAGCTTTCATTCTTGAAAAAGGGCAGTCATATTTTCTCTTGACTTTCTCTTAATAAGGCTGACCCTAAAAGGACGATCGACGAGGCATGGACTTCTCACAGAACAGAAGTAATAAGAAAAGCTAGTTTTTCTCTTGTCTGTCCCTCTTTATATATCTATTGTTCCCTCTTTATTTCGTTCGTTGCTGCAATATGGAGGAAACAAAGAGAGAGAGAAAACCCTACGGTCAACTTTTCCCCATGAACGTACAGCCGCTTGCTACTAGAAATGTTGATTATTTTTTCGGAGAATGTACTTATTATTACTTCCTCGATTTGCTGGTATAAAAATTCGGTGAAAGCTGCTTTTCGTAAGTTTTGCTGCTTTAACCTTACGAGAAAAATAATCAGCTACATATATCCTATATATTTCTAAGCACGCTCATCTATTATCTATTCTTAAACCTTAAATATCAACATTAGATGTACTTCTGAAGCTGCTGGTTGTGCAAATGTACGTAGATATATTACTTATATTTTTTTTCTTCAAAGAAATTGAATACAATAGGGCAGGAAAAAATGGGATCAGCCACATTACAATTTTCTGTCGCGACCAGTGGCAGTTCAGTAGCACAGTGCACTTCGGTTTAGTTTGCCATATGGATAAGTTGTATTGATATTATCCAGCTTGGGGTTTCGAACACATTTTCATTATTTCATCTCTCTTCGGTCCATTTAGTTTGTATAATAGGGTGCGGACGTATTATATATTATGTGCATTGTGTTGATTTTATTATTATTACTATTATTATTGTTAGAATCTCCAACGGTATAATTTCATTTCTATACCATGTCTATTTTTCACTCCTCTCCTACTCATCTTTTTTATATTTATGCTTCCTGATTGAATGAACACACACACATACGGCACATACTCTGTTTAGGTGAATCATACTTTCCAAAAGTATAGATAAAAATATAGGCACGCTCGCTCACGCAGGGATGCTTTGTGGCTGTACTGATTCCCAATCTTTTTTACTGTAATGATTTCTACGCAATATGGGCATTTCTTGAATACTAGATATGACCAAAGTCTAACAGGAACATTGCCACAACATGCTCTAATGCAGATGATTGTTAATAAAATGAAAGACCTTCACAGTCAAAAAAGTCATGTCACAAAAATAAAATCCTCACTCACACGTAAATAAGTACGCAACTGATGTATATCCCTCTTGCAGTTCTATTTATCCTTACCTTTTTCCTTCTGGCATTGCATTGTTCCTTTCTCCTAACACATTTACGAGTAAAAATGCGATATTTCACCAGCTCGTTTTCCTTCACAAAACTACCAACTTTTCAACACAATCAATTTATCATATGTACATTTCATGACAAATCCTCCTACACGCGTATTTTATTTCGGTTTCATTTTTACGAACGTTATTGACTGATATAGAATAATCACTGGACCGTAACGTAATGTGACGAATTACCAGTAAAGAATAGATTTAAGTATTTTACGTCATTTGGGGATATACCACATACCATTGATGTTAGTAATAAAAACTTTGTATTTGTGCCTATCAGTTTTATGTAGTTAAAAGTACTAAAATAAATGTTTTATTTCATGTTTTACTAACAATCAAACTCACAAAATCCATTAGGAATTCCCACTTTGGAAAGTAAAAAAAGCTTCTCAAATGTCATTTTATCGAAGATAAGGTTAAAACGCATTTTCAAATGCAATAATATAAGTACAATCAACCAACAAAGTAGTTTAGTAGTTTTAGTATGTGTATAAGTATGATTAAAAAATCTTATATTTTCATTTATGTATTTTAATCTAAAAGTATTGGCTGCATATGAGATATTATTATTGATTTAAATAAATGAAAAATATGCGTGTTGTTTTTCTCATCAACTGTGCAACTTATAACAGTTCCGGTGTAAAGATGAAGGGGTACATAATATTATTACTTAAGCATATTACATTTGTTTGTTGGTTCCTTTCTTTCTGCTTTCGGCATACGGTCTATTCCATCCAACACCACACCACCGTTTGTTTTTTCACCCTTTGACAGTCACTCCATTTTGCACGCTACTTCATTATCATTGAGAGCATAAAAACACTGGCTCGAAAAGGTGCATCTAATCCTCAAAAAATTATGTGTACGGATGTACCCACAAAGAAATGTCAGGACAGACCACCGCTATCCATCAAGCCAGAATGAAACTCTTCCATTCAAAATATTAACACTACTCTCAGCAACAAGAGGAGACACCCGTTTCAACTTCAAAAAGGAAGCCAGCTTAGTGAGTTAGCTGGTGCCCAGTTCCTATATACATACATCTCTAAAAAGAATGGGTTAATATAGGATACTATTGCATTGCAATATGCAGTGTGTCTTGTAATAAACCATCCTTGCAGAACACTTTGTTAAAGCAAAAAAAATGAAAATGGTGTTATTTATGCATGAATACATTTACAAAA
Source organism: Coecobrya sp. COE2 (assembly GCA_027743765.1). Lineage (NCBI taxonomy): Eukaryota > Metazoa > Arthropoda > Collembola > Entomobryomorpha > Entomobryidae > Coecobrya > Coecobrya sp. COE2. The sequence goes on along the minus strand of JAHZMV010001244.1, from coordinate 7,609 downwards.
AAGCTGCAGTGAAGAGTTTGGTTTTTTTCAGCCGAAATTTCATTATATTTACGTATCATGGCGTACGACCACGAACGGAACAATATAAAAAAGGGGTTAGGAAGGGGAAAAGTGTATCATGACATTGTTATTTCTGATGATGATGATATTATGAAGACGACGACGATAGACATGAAGGGGTTGTCTGAATGTGAAACTGCATGATTTTTTACAACATTTCCAGCAAATAGGTTCCGGCTGGTTTTCTGAATAATGTAATATTTCACGTACATATATAGTTGGACCAGTAGTCGGTCGATCCCACTTTGCAGAAGAAACGCACAACATGGAAAACTGTAATGTTATTACGAAAGGAAAGATGAAACATATATTGAAAACGATGGTTTTTTTTCTTTCATTCTCCTACCTTCACGTATGCCCTTGCCACGGGCCTATAACATAAAGCTATTGTGAAAATTGTATTCATGAGTTTTTTTTACAATAATGTAGCATCGTCCCAACTTGATATACTGGCCGTTGATTTTATTATCAACCCTAATGGCCCACAAAACCAGATTGTCAAGTTAGAGATGATAAATCATTTCGGGTTTCACATATTATTACTGTGATGCATATGCGTGTGTTATGTGTGTCTGTGGACGATGTGTGTATGATGCACATTAAATCGGACAGATAAACAGTTTTGTTTGATTCGATTTGGTTGTTACGTATAATTGTGCAATGACAGAAAAAGGATTTTATAATTTAGTAGTGGTAGTGTACGGGCCATTTCAATCACGATAAAGAGGTTTCTGTGTACGGACATAAAATTACCATATACTAAGGCCCAACAATCTTCGGTATTCACAACAGTCATAAATACAGCTCAGCGAAGAAAATGAAATTGTTATCAACTCCTGTTCCGATTTTTCATGTAGTTATTTCACATTAATGCATAAGAGCATATATCATTTCTTATTTATTTTCTTACTCTCAGACATTTATATCGCTGAAGGCGATTGATGCAGTGTTAATGCACTGTATATGTGCCGAGATAACTTGCACCTCAAGGCAGAAAATATGAGAGAAGTGATACACAAAACGATTTACAGAGAAACGTCAGACTACAAGAACAAACGGTTTTCTTGCGAGTTGACGGCAAGCTTAATAAGACATAAAGTCCGTTCCTCGCTCATCGTCTTACGAAATTTGTCTGTTATGGCACATTCTTCAACAGTAACAACAACAATGACTGTGAAATTGGAATTGTCTTGCAGGAAATTTATCTAAGATTTGATTGCTAAATCAAAAGGTGGTTAGTTGGCAGCCGAGAGGCATACATGATGATAGAAGCCAGAAAACAAAAGGGAAAGGGAATCGTGAACTGACGAATGTTATCTACATTCTACAATATATAGGCTTGTTGGTTTCGTTTTTGCTCGTTTTATGTTTCCCTTGGTTTAGATCTGTTTGCTACACTTGCAACAACCCCGTTACCGGCACTGTTCTCTTAATCTACATTAGGTACATGAAAAGGGGCAAAATCCTAGCACAAGCAGCAATAAGAAAATTTGGTAAAGGAAACACCCTCCCTGTATAGTAGTTATCAACCTTTGTTGGTTGAGTGTTTATTTTCTAACAAGAACACAATGAAAATCTTCATAATAATTATCATCATCACAGTCATGCCTTTTCATTATTGTTGTTAAAACCTCCTTGCCGAATCTCACGGCGTTCTTCTTAAGAAGAACAATAGGTTCAATTTATAAATTTAGGAAGGAGTGATATTTATTAATTCACCAACACTCGGATTAGTACGCTCCATTTTAAATGTTAAGTCTTATCAACCTGACCATGCAACGCAGATTATAATATGTTTTGCCGTCCTTAGGTATGTATATGCTTTTAAATAATATGCATCCTAAGTCAGTCTAACCTATAATTCTATATATACCGACCGAATCGAATTTCTGATTCTTCAATTTACTTCAACTGTTCAGTAGTGGCATTATGTCTGTCAGGTAGATAAAGAAATCCTCGATTGTTAGCTTCATTGTATTCTTCTGCTTTGTTTGAATAGAAGCAATGAACATTTCTGGGAGCAAAATTGGCATTTACGTTCCAAATAATAAAGCTTGCATCACTTTTATTTAGATTGCATTAGCCAACTTGCATAACAATAAAATAAACAATTCAAGGTTGCAATAATCGTTTATTTTTTTCAAAAGAGATTCTAAAGCAAGTAAACCGGAAAGAAGCGGCCTTCACTCTTATTTTTTACTGCCGTCTGCACTGCTGCACCAATGCATCGGGCTATGGGACTGATTTCACCGCTACTAATACTACTGCAGTATAAACAATCCTGCTGCAACATCACAAAAGATTACATGGACAGATAAGCAAAAGTCCTCCCTCCTTTTTTCTGTTTTTATAAAAAAAACTTTGAAAATTACGCAACTAAGTGAGCATATCAACAAACGAAGAATATACAGTTTACTTTGTTAATGTTGCTCGTTTCCTAATAGTTTGGGTTCATGTTAACTGTCAAGAGGAAATAACCGAAAAAATACTTTTTCCGTTTTCTTGTAGGTAGTAATAAGCAACGTGACAGTGTGCGGCTGCTGCACAAAAGGAGGACAGTTACAGTCTATGCATTTTGTTAAAGATGAAGAGAATTCAGTGATATATTTAAGTTTCTTTTTAGGATAGTACTCAGTTTTACTTTTACCCCTTTTTTCTCAAACTTTTTATTGGGATATTATTGCTTTCATTTCCCCCTGTGTACCTATAACTTACTAAATGCTCTTTTTTACATGGATCCATATCAACTTCTACCCTATGAATTTCAAATTGCGGTTGACTACTGCTGAGGGTTATAACTGATGATGACTTGTCGAGAGAAAAATCTTTATCTTTGTAGCATTTATAGTTTTCGTAACATGTTACATTTAAGCTTGTATGCAACCGAAGAAATGGTTCATGCTGATAGCTAAGGGATTTATAGCCACAGATCACCCCATCCATAAAACATTTAAATTCGACTTAAATAGGGAGGATATTTCACAAGAAAACAGGGAAACACAAATTGTGTGGTTTGCTTGAGTAAGCTAAGACTTGCGCTTTTTTGGGGCTTTTCGGATGTTAGTGGTAGACGATGAGATGAAGAGTGATATACATAGGTAAATTACTGCTTTCGTTGAGTAAACCCATAAGAAAAGTCAACCCTATACAGTAAACAAAGTCTCAACCCCAACCAAAAAGCTCCCTTGATAGAATTTCTTATTTCCACAATTTCAGTTTTCACAATTACGTTTAAAAAAGTCTCTTGTTGTGGAGTAGTCTTAAACACGCACAACATTGCATGCTGCGACGGTTTTCAATGAATAATCCGGGGATACGCATATAAAATTGATGTTTCTTTTTTGCTGTTTATTTTCAAGTTGGAAATTTTATTATGACTTCCAAAACCAAACTATATAATACTACTACGCTGCTACTTTTATGATGATGAGTCAAGGTCAGCTTCTTCCTTTTTCCTATTTTCTTTAATAATATTCTACCCCTTCTACTTTTTGGACGATTACTCTCCTGTATAATCTTCAGATTAGAAAAACAATTGCACACAGAACATAAAATAATGATTAGAAAGCCGTTTACACTTGGCGATGTGCTACTGCTTTAGCTTCCTCAGTGCTCAGTTGGCTACAATTCCACGTAGGAGGAAGCCACGCTCAAGAAGATACGACTTTGAGATTCAATAAAATGGGTTGTATTGTTGCATTTCAAAAGAAGGGTGAAGAAGATGCATCGCATAATAATTTCATAATGTAATAATATGAATATTCATTTCTTTTTGCTTCATTCGTCATTGTTGAATCCAAATTTTCTCGTCTTCACCCGTTCATATTATCATTTTAAAATAGCAAGTTTGGGGAACAACACGGCGAATACAGAAGAATTATTAAACATATAATATTATTCTCAAAGCTCACACTACCCATTCAGAAGCTCAGAGATGTACAACATATAACAAGTAAGTGTTTATTCATATGAATGTGCTTCATGACTGTTCCCACTTACTTTCGAAAATATATTGGTTCGCTTGGCGGCTTGAGTCACAGTAACACAACCAAGGCAGAAAACAAAAGCACAAATGCTGATAATATTCATAAAATATATATTATTATATTATATTCGCGTTTAGTATTATCATCATGTGACTGGAAGCCGTGTATACAAGTGAGTTCATGTAGAAAGAAAGCAAAGTTGAAGATTCACTTGTTTAAATGTGTGTTGTAATAATAACGCAATGATGTAATAATATTAAATTGCATTCTCATCATTCCCCTGTGGTTTTCTGCATGTGGCCTATTCAACTACTATACAACCACCGCCACAACAGAAGTCTCTTGCATTATTATTATTACAACCAACCAGTGCTGCTGCTTTCATAAGAATTAGAAAGAGGCATTTTTGCTTGCTGGGCTCAGACCTTTTCAACCAAGTTCTTTGACTCTATATATTATATATTTTGTGATGATTTTATGTTTGCGATGTGTACACTGAATTGAACACCTCTCTGGTCCTACAACAGTATTTCTATTCTGTGAATATTATGCGTGTGCACACACTCGTATACACACTCTACGCAATACATTTTCTACTGGAAACCTCATGGGAAGTTATCAAAATGCAATGCAATGGCTAGAAATTATTAGACATGCTCCCCTTTGAGTTTGCTTGAATAAATTCTTTCAAGAAGACTTCTGCCTCATCATAAACTAATAAAGCCTGGCGATTAGACGCAATAACAGCCATTTCCATTTTTCGTCGTTATTATTCAAAGTTTCAGCAAATTCGGCGGTGGTGCCAAAGTCTCATTTNGATTAGACGCAATAACAGCCATTTCCATTTTTCGTCGTTATTATTCAAAGTTTCAGCAAATTCGGCGGTGGTGCCAAAGTCTCATTTTCGATTCAACATAGAAGTACATTCGCAGCGATGCGTATACATCTTCAACGGGAGTAGAAACACTAAATATCTTTAAAACACTTGGAGATGATAAAGCCATGAATGAAAAGAAGCATGTAAAACAGTGTATTCTTTTGTGCGTTCATAGAAAATGAAAGTGTATACCAAACCAATCTACAAAATATTCATTGTGTCTCTGTTTGCATTGCTAACCGGTGTAGCCTGCCGTTGTAGATTATATTCATGAAAATATGATTATTTATTGCTTCTGATTTAGATTCAATCTTGCGTTTTACAATATTACTATCCACGCACCTATTCTTTGTTCCATTATACGCACCGCGTCACACACAATAAGTCAAACCCAGACTTGCTGTATAATATATTGCAAGTGTCGGCGGCGGCTTGTGAAGGTCATTATACATTTATCCGGCCGTCGTAATTACATTGAGAATCAACTGAAAATGCTTGATTGGGCACATTAATACAACGCAGCAGCCTGTAAAATGGTAGTAATTCGTCGTATTGCAAAGTAAACCTATCCATTTACGATGATGATGATGACGATGACGGGCCGACGGACAAAAAACAAACCAGGAAGTCGAACGGAAGGAAGAAAAGGCAGAATCCACTTTCCCGTAATATAATGATGACACTTTTACAAACACCTATTTTCCGTGTGCGTATCCCCATTCAATATTAAATCAAATGAATATTACATGGGCATTACATATATAACAAAAGCGGCACCAGCTTAGATTGGCACACACAGCCAACAGAGAATAATAGAATGGGACAAGGTAAGCTCTAAAACTCTCCCTTTTTTACTCCCTTCGTCGTAATAGCCATGCGTGCAATATTGAAAACCGTTTTAGGTTTGGGTAGAGTGTAAATATTAAATGGGAAATCGAAATATATTATCAAAGAAACGGCAAACTAGGAAACTTAAACAAACATGCTCCTACATAGGCAATCTCATTTCATGATATAGATATATTTTAAACAAAAAACTATACATGGGGAACGGATGTACTTGTACTTGAATAAATGGAACGTAAATTTAGTTTTTTTTCTATCAGAGCTAATATGTATATACGACCAGTAAAATGCGTGTGTAAATACCCCTCTTTCTCCAATGGATCATTATTTATGGCAGTTCTGATTGAATTCGACTAGAAGTGTGGGTATTAGATTTAGTCAGTCATACTTACATCATTGGAAAATAGTGGGTGAAGAGAAGTCATGCAATATGTACCGACTTTAATTCAATTTCTCCAACTTGATGTTGATGGTATTATGATGTAATGCAACAATTTAGAGGAGTGTATGTATTTTTGCTAAAGAAGATTGAAGATTGGTGAATCATGCAAAGTGAAAACGAAACAGTAATGAGTTTGTTCTTGAAATTGTTTTATATACCAGTAACAGCTTTTTTCGTCTCATGCTAACGTCAAAATTCAATGCAACGTTGTTCAAATAAGAAACCAAATTTCGTTGTTAAAAGAGTTGTATTCATCAACTAATATATTTTATTGTAACGAGTTATATTTCAGCCTAGCCTAATGTCCACGCGATTGTGGTACAATATCGTATTGCATTTCACAACGTCGCAGATATGAATATTTTACTCAACTAAAAATTGATATGCGTTTAGAGCGAACAACGCGTGCCGTGTTTCAAATTTCTGCACGAAAGCTCAAATGCATAAAATGCACTAAATGGGCGTTCGTTAACATGGGTCTGTTTATTTATCAGGAACGGAACGATGAGACCAAAAGCTGCTTGTTCTTCTGCTGTAATAGCTGTAATTGTAGCAGACCATATCATCATTGTTGTGTGTATATGTCAGTCACGTCATCCGCATATCCCTCTTCTCTTTCTCTCCACACTGAGAAAAATAAACCCCGATTTGGTACAGAGGCATTGAAAAACGCGGAATAATAACGATGATGAGAATGGCATATTGCATGGTGTTATGAATAAAAAGAAAATATGGATTCATTTATTGAAAATTCATTGCATACAACAAAGGAATACGTATATCCATAATATCCCATACAGCCTTACTGCTGACTGCTTGCCCTGATTTAAACGATATGAGGAAGGAACGGAAAACAATTTCGTCGAGTCGACTGCCGGTCGATAGCATACAGGAATGGAACAGAACGGATGGATTGAAATTATGATTACGATTAATAACAGCGTATGATGAGACGTCATTGTGAGAAATCCATGTATTGACTTGCTCTCCATGAATTTGATAAATCAACAATGGAACGATGTGTACGTGTACTGTATGATTATCTAAAGTACCAATGTTACATATGTGCGTCTTCCATTCTGACATTTATTCCCCTTCTACTTTGGCATTTTATTGTGGTATGCAAGTAGATAAATGCTGAAGTTGAAATGCACGAGAACCCAGTGAAATACTCATGATGATATGAATCACTGGCAATTGTCCATTGTCAATATAATGTGGTGTTGTGTTATACCGTCGGTCTGCTTCTACCGCTGCTGTTGAATAGAATTAAATGCTATTTTTTACTTCTGTTTACATCCCTGTTGTGTGTACTTTCAGAGCTGGTAGTGTACCTATGGTTCGCATTGTAGTTTTATGCACCCAGCATTGTACTTGAGGGCTATTACACTCTCAGCA
>JAHZMV010001243.1:0-24584 GCA_027743765.1 Coecobrya sp. COE2 | reverse complement strand
AAAAGTGTGGATATACTGCTTTAAACTGAGAGAGATTGCTACAATATGACTTCTTCAGAAATCCTTTCAGTGCTAGTTGGCTGATTTCGTGTCCTTAATAACATTTTCTTGTGTTTTTTGGAAATATTCATAAATGCTTCGAAAACAATTCATACAAAAGTTATTATGCATAAATCATTAATTACGTTTTTCTCCACACATACACGGTACAATTTCAAAGTTGTTGACTTTACAAAATTTCAGCTTACCGCAAATATTGGAAAAGAGCTATTAGCTTCCGGATATTTTCAGTTTGGAAATGTGTACATATCCTTGGAACAAAATGTCGAGATATTTTACCTATATAATGTTTGTATTAACGAAAAATAGTACTATGTTTGGGTTGAAAGTTCTGAAGCATGAGTGTGTGACGAGCACAAATGTCTAATACGCATCAACTTTCACGTTTACAACCATCAATTTTCCGGGTGATGGATCAACTCTCACGATCCGGGTGACAAAGAGCTGTCAGCACAAACAAAATTATTTTTAAAGCCGATATTATATAGCGGAGCTAACAATAAAAAGTATTTAATGTTGTACATACGAACATAGTGAACAAAATTTAAATGCCAATCCGATCACTGAAGCAAGTGCTTGTCAAACACTTTCAAAGAACATGAACTGGGCTGGGTTTTTTAGACAGATTGATTGCTAAAGTCAGTTGTTATCAAGTGTTTTCATGATTTTACCTCGGAGTGACCTTTCAGATTACCGATGAAAATAAATACCTAGTGCTTAATAATGTATATTTATGTGTCTAGAAAATTTTCAGTATGTACTTAAAATCTGGTAGTATCTGACTTTCATTATCTCTCTGATCTCTCTGTAAAAAGCATTTGAAAGGATAAAGTTTTGCTAAAATGCTTCTATTACGGAATATATCATTCTTCGGACTATTGTGTCGTTTTGCGGAACCCACAATTCACAACATACTAACATGGAGCAAGTCAAAACAGCAACTCAATCATGCAAATGGAATTCCACTGGAAAAGACAAAACGAGCCATGACCACCACTTACTATCTGGTAGCATTAATAATTGTCATTATATTATTCCAGCATTATCAAAGGATAACAATTTGCTCAAAAACTGGCCGGGATTGTCCAGATTTCCTTGACGAACTTTTGGTTGGATGGGATCTAGTGATTCTTCTGACATCGCTGTCCTTTCTGAATATATTCAGGAAACATTCAAACGCTGTGAAGCTATACATTGATGGTCACATACAACTTAGCAAGCTGCTGTCAACAAGATATAATTCTAGAACAAATTCCTGTCTGAACATTCTTGAAAAACTGAATATGTTGATAGCATACCAAATGCTACCATGTGCTATAATTTCACCCATACTTTTTCTCTACGGCTTGCACTGGAACTCGCCTTGTAGAGCTTCCATAGTTGGATTCAGATTTATTGAAGAGTGCTCCGGAATTAGAAACCCAGCTCAATATTTCTGCTCAAAGATTCTAGCATTCGTTATCAAATTTGGAATATTCATGGGAAACCATCTCATCTATTTTTGGCTTCTAAGCATCGCTCCCCTGGTGTACGGTGGGATTGTCACGCTGTGTACTATCAGCATGCGTGTTTATATAACAGAATTAGAGAAAGTTTCTGGCTCAACAGAATCATGTCTCTCGTTTGGTCTCAGGATTTACAGAAATATACAACTGCTGAATTTACTCATGAATGAAATTCAACAAAAGGGAATAACCGGAACTTTAGTGCTGGCGGCAATGATATCTCAAGCTGTAAGTATGGCTGGCTTGATTCGAACTCCTTGGACGGCAGAAAACTTGGCTCCAATTGCGATTTTCATTTGGTTATTGCTTGTGGCAATTTCGTATTCTGTGTGCGCCCTTGGAATACAGTCTAGTATTTTTGTTACTTCGCAAAGTGTTTTGGAAAATATAAGAAGGAAGAATGCTTTGAAGTGTTTCACGCACCAACAAGCTTTGTGTCGAAGAGTGCTCTTATCATGTCGATATGTTCGAGTTGCCATTGGGCCAATCAATTTTGTTGACAGAATGACACCGATAATAAATATTGATTTCGCGAATGGCCTTACAATTCAAATGCTTTTGTTACAATAAGTGTCACTATTTGCATCGCTAAACAATTGAATATTTATTATAGGTATGTAATTTAAATGTTAATTTCTATGTGCATACTAGAAAATATCGTAAGAGTTTTTAAAGTCCCGGGGAAATGTGAGATAAAATATTTCTTTTATTTATTAATAATTATGTGCCTATTTGCATCACATAGATAAGCTTCCTACTTCGTAGCCATTTCATAGGTCATCAACGTCATAGTTTTCCTCATCATTCAACTTCAAATTACGTCAACACGTTGTAAATTGGATTACAGGCAAGCTGACTGATTATGCCATCCAACATCTTATCTCATCATCACTTGTACTACATCTTCTACATTCTGTTTCGATAATAGTCATGTTTCTGTAATGAGTTTCAAGAATTCATGCAACAAGTTGACAACTCACTACTCGTAAGTTACGTTACGTACGTAGTACGTTCATTGTAATCTGCCTGAGCTCATGAGTACATTTCTGGGGAAAAAATGAGTACGTAATTAATTTGTAAGAGCAAAAGGGAAAACAACAGTTGAGGTTAAGTAATGAACTGTTATTTTGATTCACAATTAAAATCCTTGTAAAAGTATGTGCATATATAAACTCAACCAACACGTTGGATTCATTCATCATCTCAGTACTATCATTCCATCAGTAATCAGAGTAAACCAACTAATATTTTTCCAAATCTGTCAATTTTCATAATGGCTACAAAGGTAAGTACTTTGAAATTTTGCAAACTCATATTATTTACCTATTAACCTTAGAGTAGATATTTTAATTTCTTAGGTTCTACTTGTTGTACTTTTGCTGGGATCAATTGCTGCTGCTCACCATCCTCATCCCCATCATCCTCATAACAATCACAATGACCACCACAACAATCATGACGACGACGACGTCGCTTCCGATGTCCAGCGTGTGCGCCGTTCTACCTCCAATGGCACAACCTATGGCAACGGTACTAGTGGAACAATCATTGCTTCAAGCAATTCTGTCAACAAGACAAAAGTCGAATCCTTGGCCGCGTTCCCAGTACGAGTTCATAGATCTCCCAAGAGGCAAAACTGCAATGAATGTAACCAGGAACAATATGTTCCTGTAAACCAACACTTTTACCTGTAGAAAAATCGTAAAGCATGTTGTCATGATCAAATTAAAAAGTAAACTTATCGTAAAATTAAAAATATTTAATGAATATATAATATGCAAGTCATTAGTGATAATTAATGGAGTTGTATTGTGTTTAATGTTGATTGCGTTAATATAAACAGTTAACTGCATAAGTAAAACATTTTTTACATATTTAATACCTGTTGGAGAAATAAAAAAGGTCGATAATGCTTTTGTGGTTTTCTTCACGCATTTCAGTTGCATTATCTGTTATTCGAGTGATAGTGATGATGATGATACTATTTTTGCATAGCAATACATGTACAAGTTTTGTAAATTAGTTTCAACCTTAGTTTCCCTCTTTGTTTAATGTCACATTAGTAATGACTAGTCAAACAACACGTATTTTGAGAAATGGCAAAATGTTTGGATGGCGTTTATCAACTTTTGAAAATGAGAAAATTCGTATATGGACATTTTATAATAAACCGAACATAATATAATTTTAACGTAAGGATCAACGATTAGCATGAATTATTGATCCATCATTCTTGTAGGAATACTTTCAGTTTTAAATATATTATTAATAATGTACTTCCATCCATATTTTGAATGCATGCATAACTGCTGTGCATAAGCTTATAAAAATCTACAAAATGGACACACGTGCCATGTTACCTGTGTAAAAATATTGACCCAGACCCACTGTTCCTAAATGTCCGAAAAATCAATGATTGTATATTTGAAATTTCCAATCAATATCTTATTTTACAAGGATTTAAGTTCATCAAACGTTAAAAATTGGACTTGTTTTATTATATTTCAAATGAAGTAGCGATAATATAATAGCTTCTACTATGCAACGTTTTACAAATTGTATTTTACATTTGCTCAAGTAAACAGTTATATTGAAAATTATTCATGTCATGATCGATCTTTTTTTTAAATGTTTAACACTTCGAATCGAAGTGTAGAAGTAAGCAGTCATTCTGTCTGCAAGTTTAAATTCACTTTATACGCTTTTGGTATACGAATTTGCTGCAAAATTAAAATTATCTTTTCTGTAATTTCTCTAGCTAAAAATGAGAGTATATATCTATTGTTTCTCATTATTCACCTTCACAACTGCCCAGATTGACGACTACAATTACACCAAATCCAATTACTCGCTTGATCTAGTACCTCATTCAAACTGGGAAATTCCAAGAACATGGAGTCTGTTTGACGGAATGAATTTCGAATATCGGTATACTGCACCAAATGCTCAAACAAAGTGGACTACTCCTGTGGAAAATCTGAACGCATTTTTGAAACCTTTCAGTAATTGCCTTATTGTTGTAAATAATTTTCGGAATTTGGATCTGCTGCCTACTGATTTCCCACTTATCATCCGATATCCTATCCCAGCAGGCTTACTATTCTATAATGGCAACTTCCACCCATTGGCCATTACTCGTTTCATTTGGACTGCAGCTGGTACAGAGTCAATTCACGATTGGGTTGAACTCCAGCCCATGCATCCATGCAAGTCAAAATTCTTTAGTGGAATCGCCACTAACAAAATACCTCTGGATTATTGCGTCAGGTTAGACTTTTTCCAATTTGCTGTAGCCATAAAGCCGTGGGTATGTCAAGTTCAACTGGGACTGTTTCTAGACCAGTACTACCTACTTCGCCAACAGGCACTTCCGTATCCAAGAATATTCAGATACAACTTTTTCGTTGATGCTAACGAATATTACACAACTCAACATAAAGCTCGAAAGAGACTCCTTCGACCTGCTCTAGTACCTCCATTTAATATTCTGTTGGATCGTAAGGAGTCTTGGGAATCACTAGAGGCCATAAAGAGAGAAGAAGAGATGTGGAAGAAATTGGCGAACTTCTGGAAAAACCGAAACTATGGAGTGGACGAACGACACTTACTACTCAAATGGATAGAGACGGGAATAAGTAATGGATTCGGCTTCGGTGGATCAATAGAGGATCAATCTCGTCCAAACGAAGCACTAGACTTGTTCCTATTGGCAACTGTAACTTATGTCAAACGTGACCGTTCCAGAATTTCGGACATCGTGTCAATTAAGCGATGCAGTACTTGCAACTCTGCTACGTGGTTTACTGGAACTTCGTTCGAAAATTGGGAAAAAATTACTTTCGAAAAGATCATACTGTTTGCATCGGTTGGACCAGACGAACAGTTACAGTGGCGACATGATTTCCAAGTTTTAAAAAGCCAAAATCTTGTGGGTATAATGACCCACGTGTTTTCCTGCAACAACAGCTACTCCAAAACTAAATCGTCATTTGCCACGACAGCGCTGACAATTATGGACCATGAGGAGCGCATCTATCAGGCGTACGCATTTGTCCTCTTGTCAATTATGAAGAACTACACTTACAACATGCTCGTTAGCAATACTAATAAGCCTGGGCATTACTTTTGCGATAATGGAAATCTCAGAGAAGTAAAATCAAACCGGGGTAGTGATCTAGATACTAAATGGATGATAGACATTTACCTCAACAATGTTTCCATGACGGGAACCTACATTGTTGCGTTCAATACATCCTTGTCAAATTTGCGTTTCGTCACTTGCGGAGAACGGGGGAAAAGCCCGTTTGCGTTCGGAGAGTTTGTCAACGTGTTCGAGAATCCCGTCTGGATTTGGATTTCAGTAACCATTCCCATTCTTTCAATTGCATTTACGTTGTTTCTCAAAAATAGCAAGTCCAGAAACCTATCCCGGGTTTTGGATATGAAACATTTGCTTTCATTTTTGAGGATTCTTGTTGAACAAGGCGACCCGTTTTCCAGTCAAGTTACTGCGGTTTCCCGAATGCGCTGGATGATAAGCACGATTCTTCTTGTAGGCATTGTACTCAGCAATGCGTACAAAAGCACAAACGTCTATAATATCGTTTTGGATCGGAAGTACATTCCATACGAAATCATGTCACAACTCTTATCCGACAAATTTTCCATATATTCGAGATCATTGACACCAACATATTATGAGAGTGAGAGTCCAAGAATGGATTTAAAAAAATCTGAGCGGCACAACTGGGATGGCCACATGTTTGCCTTGAGCTATGGAGACCGTGGTAGGATGGAAGCAAAATCTGAAATTCACGAATACTACATGCATGGCAACGCTGACGATAACAACACAGCTATAAAAGAACTGGCGAATTTAACCCGTCTGCATCCATTCGTCGAGGACATATTTTACGAGCAACATAAAATGTTATATGATGAAAGAATGACAGGATATTCAGGAAATCATTCCAGCCAGGAGGAATATTTTAAGAGACGGGAAAAGGAAATACTTTTGGATCAACTCTACCAATGCAATAAAACTGCTGTCATTCTTCCCGAAGTTGTGGCCATTAAATATGCTCGTACTCTGGTGAAAAATGACAGCTTACATTCAAACGTTGGGAAGGAGGTTTATACAAATAAAATGATAGGTGTTGATTTGGAAGGACCGGTGACACTGTTTCTATTGAAACGGTTACAAGGAATTCAACAATCTGGGATATTGGATTGGTGGACCGATTACCTGGGATATGGATCTATGTCCGGGGATCACAACATTGCAACCACGATACGAACAACAATGCCCAGGCCTGCAAGCTTGAAAGGAAATATATTGCTCTTGTTTTGTGTGTATGGTGCTGGTGAGGCTTTGTCAATAATGGTATTTGTCATTGAAATTGGTATTGTATTTACTATTTGGCTTTTTAAAATGTTGAAACGGATTATTATTTTGCTTTCGAAATCTGTTGTGGTTGCATATCGTTTCTTTAAGTATAATTGGTGAAAGTGAAAAGGGTTTCTCTCATATCTTAGTAAGAAAATCTGTCGTATAATTTATTAAGCCACATAAGAAATTGATTAGATTTTACGTATTAAAATTAAGTATTAATTAAAATATTTATGCATCTACATACACAGTTGGCAACAATTTAAAGCGTCCTTATTTTTTGTTACATTTAGCATTGAAATTAATAAACAATTTGTACTTAAAAATAATTGTTCGTTGTTTGCTCTGATTATTTTGTCACTGAAGAATTATTGATGTAATTTTCAAAGCACATCAATTATGCAACCCATGTAGCAATCTTTCCAGCCAACATTTCCCATCAATTATTGCCAGCTAAAAATCTGTGCACTGCGATATGATTTTATCAATTAGAGATGAATAAAGGCGAAAGTCAAGGGCTTAATTGTGCAGTACATTTTCGTTTAGAAAGTGGGGAAACAAGGTAACGAAGTCGTTACGTTCAACGTTATTAATGAGAAGCCCGGTGGGATTGTCCCGTTGTGTACTGTGTATAATCAGTACCCGTGTTTATATGGCAGAAGTAGAGATAATTCCTGGCTAAACAGAATCATTTCTCTCTTGTTGTGGTCTCAGAGAGTACAGAAATATCCAACTTATGAATTTACTCATGAACGAAATTCAGCAGGTCATACTGGCTGCTATGATATCACAGAATTAGGAGAATTTGTCTCCAATTGCGGTATTTATTTTGTCACTGTGGTAGTTTCTTAATAACAAATTATGTACTTACATAATATAGATATGGTTCGTATTTCATAACCAATTCACAGGTAAGCATCGTCATAGTTTTCCTCATCATTCAACTTCAAATTACATCAACACAAGTAGATCGGTTAACAGACAAGCTAACTAATTAGTTCAAACATTCACGTGTACTGCATCTTACTAAATTATTTCTCGATAATAGTCATGCTTCTTTAATGAGTTTCTAGAAAATGTGCAACAAGTTGACAACATATGTCCACTGATCATCTTTGCCTTGTATTAGTATGTATAAGTCCATGAGATTTACATTTCTTGAGAAAAAAATATGGATAATTAAATTACAAGAATAATAAAGGGAAAACAGTTGCTACTAAGCAATAAAACCTTAATATGATTCATTGTAAATGTACCTTGCCGAGGTGTATACGAATATATAAAGTTAACCGACACATAGATTCATTCATCATTCCAGTAATATTCTTCCTTCAGGAATCACAACAAACTAATTGAATTTTTTTTCCACATCTGTCAATTGTCATAATGACTGTGAAGGTAAGTATTTCAAAATAGATATTATATTATCCTTATAGTAGAAATCTTAATTTATTTAATTTAACTCAGGTCCTATTGGTTGTACTTTTGCTTGGAGCATTGGCTGCTGCTCGTCATCAGCGTCCCCACAACAATCACAATAACCATCACAATAATCATGACGATGACGACGTCGCTTCGGATGTACAGCGTGTGCGTCGTTCTTCCACCAATGGCACAATTGATGGAACAATCATTACTCCAAGCAAGTTTTTAGGGAAGACAACGAACGAATCCTTGGCCGCTTTCCCAGTACGAGTTCGGCGATCCCCCCTATCGCCAAACTGTGTTAAACACCTCGAATGTAACCAACCTGGATTAAAGAATTTTGGCAAATCTCGTTAAAGAACTTAGCCAGCAAGAACATGCAAACCAACACTTTTACCTTTGGAAAACTCGTCAATCATGTCATGATCAAATTCCTAACTTATGGAAAATAAAAATGTTTAATAAATATACACACAAGAAATAATTATCACACACGGGATAATTCTTATTTACTGCTTTTGTAAATTGTACTTCACAAGTAAACTTTCAACTGTCCAATTGTACGCATAAAACATGTATTTACATTTGCTATAATACCCTCTCTTTCTCTTCTCATTCTAATCCCAATTCCCCACCGAAAAATGACCGAGATGGATAAATAGACTCGCCACAGGCTACACTTTGAAATTTTGAAATCGTCGAAGTCACTAAGGCTGACCATTGACGTTCAATGCTTTTAATTATTATGTTGTTAGTCCTTGGTCATTGGTTATTGTGTGGAAAAAATTAGACTATTTTTTGTCTTGGAAAATTTGTGTTTGGAATACCGACATTACTTTCACTTTGTTAGATAAATTGGTCTGTAAACAAAAAACTGCCATAAACTCAGCATAGTAACGAATATATCGATCTTTTCCTTCAATCTATTTAGAAAATTAGCATGCAAGCCAACAAGCTTCCTGTTTCATGCTTCTAGTGATTCCCTCACCACGCTGCAGGTTTTGCCAAATCCAGACATACAACATAGGCTAACATAAAGCCAATTATCATGATGGAAAAAGAAAACCAGACAATTGGATTTTATCCGATCATGTTTTAAAAGACTCGATTTACGTTTGAACCAATTCAAGTCAACTGAAATAAGTAGGGAAATAAAATTGTTGGAATGAAAGACGCTAAAGATAATATGACTCTCTTGATTGGAACAAAGAATCTAGGATTTAATTCTAGGATCTAAGATTCACGAGAAAGAATTATCGATCTATTATTCTTTTAGGAATAGTTTCAATTTAAAAAACATATTAATAATTGTGCTTACATACATATTTTTCATGCATGTATAACTGTTGTGCATAAGCTTATCAAAATCCATAAAATGAACACACGTGTCATGCATGTTACCTGTAAAATTGTAGACCCAGATCCACAGTTCTTAAATGTTTATTTATTGCAAATATCAATCAATATATTAATTTACAAGGATATTATATTGGAATGGAAATGGGTTTTGGCATTATATTTGAAACGTCGTAGCGATAATATACGCTTCTAGAATATAACGATTTTCAAGTTGTTTTTTACATGTGACCAAGCTACGGTTATATTAAAAATTATTCAAGATATTAAAACCGCGACATGATCGATAAATTTTTTACAGGTTAAACACTTCGATCTGAAGTTTATAAGCAAGCGGTCATTCTATCTGCAAATGTAAATTCATTTTATAGCTATTAATGGAATATTTTCCTTAAAAATTAAAATTTCTCTGCATTTCCTTCTTAAAGAGGATTTACTGCCCAACCAATAAAATTTATTCTCTTTAAAAACGAGTTTGTATCTCTTAATTTCTGTAGAAATGAGAATAAATATATTTTACTTCTCATTATTCGCTTTCACAACTGCCCAAAGTGACGATTACAATGACACCAAGTCTTACTACTCCATTCATCTAGTACCTCATCCACACTGGGAAATTCCAAGAACATGGGGTTTTCTCAGCGGCAATGATTTCCAATTCCGGCTCACTGCACCAAATGCTCAAACTGAATGGACATCTCCTGTGGAGAATTTGAACTCATTCTTGAAACCTTTTAGTAACTGCCTGATTGTCATGAATAACTTTCGGAACTTGGATCTTCTGCCCCCTGATTACCCACATATTATCCGATACCCCATACCTGCAGGAATATTATTCTATAATGGCATATTCTGGCCACAGAACATTACTCGTTTCATTTGGACTGCAGCAGGTACAAAGCCATTTAACGATTGGTTTGAAAACCGGCCCATGCATCCGTGCAAGTCAAAATTCTTTAGTGGGATCGCCACTAATAAAATACCTCTGGATTACTGCGTCAGATTAGATTTCTTTGAATTTGCCGTAGCCACAAGGCCGTGGGTATGTCAAGTTCAACTGGGACTGTTTTTAAACAAGTACTACCTACTTCGCCAACAAGCTCTTCCGTATCCAAGAATATTCAGGTACAACTTTTTTGTTGATGCAAAAGAACATTATATGTCTACACCTTCCGCTAGAATCAGGCTTCTTCGACCTGCATTAGTACCCCCATTTAATATTCTGTTGGATCATAAGGAGTCTTGGCAATCATTTCAGGCCATAAAGAGAGAAGAAGAGATGTGGCGGAATTGGATGAAATTCTGGACAAATCGAAACTATGGACAGGACGAACGACGTTTGCTACTGGAATGGATAACGAGAGGAATCAACAATGCAATTTATGGCCAACGCGACGATCTATCTCGTCCAAACGAAGCACTGGACTTGTTCCTAATGGTAATTGTTTCCCAAGTCAAACGAGACAGTCAGTATTCTAGAATTTCTGATATAATGTCCATTAGGCGATGTAGTACTTGCAATTCGGCTGCTTGGTCTACTAGAATTTCGTTCGAAAACTGGACAAAGATTAATTTTGAAAAGATTGTACTTCTTACATCGATTGGACCAGACGAGCAGTTACCATGGCGAAAATCCGTGTTGATTGATTCCCAAAATCTTGTGGGTATAGAGACTCACGTGTTTTCCTGTAATAACAGCTACTCCAAAACTAAATCATCATTTGCCACGACAACGCTGACAATTATTGACCATGAGGAGCGAATCTATCAGGCTTACGCATTTGTCCTCATATCAATTATGAAGAACCACACTTATAATATGTACACTATAGATAATAACGAGGTTAGAAATTATGTCTGTGATAATGGGAATCGCCGAGAAGTAAAGTCTACTTACGGTGATGAATTAGATACTAAGTGGCTGATAGACATATACCTAAACAATGTTTCCTTGACGGCAACTTACATTGTTGCGTTCAATACATCGCTGTCTAATTTGCGTTTCGTCACTTGCGGAGAACGTGGCAAAAGCCCGTATGCTTTCGGAGAGTTTGTGAACGTATTCGAGAATCCGGTCTGGATTTGGATTTCAGTGACCATTCTCGTTCTTTCTATTGCATTTACACTGGTGTACAAAAGTACCGCAGCAAGAAACCCGTCAGATATTCTGGATATGAAGCACTTATTGTCCTTTGTGCGGATTTTGGTGGAACAGGGTGACCCATTTTCTAGTCAGGTTGCTATAGTTTCCCGAATGCGTTGGATGATCAGTACCATTCTTATTGTAGGCATTGTACTCAGCAACGCGTACAAAAGCACAAACGTCTACAACATCGTATTGGACCGGAAGTATATTCCATACGAAATCATGTCACAACTCAAATCCGACAAATTTTCCATATATTCGAGATCATTGACCCCAACATATTATAAGAGTGGGGATCCAAGAATGGATTTTACAGCAACCGATCTGTACAATTGGAATGATAGTCACCAGCTCAACTTTTACTACGGAGACGATGGTAAAATGCACGCGTTTTCTGAAATTCACGAATACTCCACAAAAAGTAACGCTGATGATAATAACTCAGTGATTGAAGAACTGGAGGAAGATTCCCGTCTACATCCATTCGTCGAGGACATCTTTTACGAGCAACGTCAAATGTCGTACGACGAAAGAATGAGAGGATATAAAATGAATGAAAGTCAGGAGGATTATTTTAAGAGAAGGGAAGAGGAAATACTTTTGGATCAACTCTATCAATGCAACAAAACTGCTGTCATTCTTCCCGAAATTGCGGCTCTCCATTATGCTCGTACTCTTGTGAGAAATGACAGTTTACATGCAAATGTTGGGAAGGAGGTATATACGAATAAAATGGTCGGTGTTGATTTGGAAGGACCGGTGACATTGTTTTTGCTGAAACGATTGCAGGGTATACAACAATCTGGGATACTTGATTGGTGGACTGATTACCTGGGATATGGCTCAATGTCAGGGGATCATAACTTTGCTACCACGATACGAACAACAATACCCAAACCAGCAAGCTTAAAGGGAAATATATGGCTTTTGTTTTGTGTATATGGAGCTGGTGAGGCATTGGCAATTATGGTATTTGTCATTGAAGTTGGTATTGTATTTACTATTTGGATGTTTAAGATGTTGATACGCATTGCTATTTTGTTTTCGAAATCTGTTGTGGTTGCATATCGATTCTTTAAGGATAATTGCCGAAAGTGGAAAGGATTTCTCTCATATCGCAACAGAAAACAAACTAATCACATTGTACATATTAAAATAAAAAACATAAATTGAGAAATAAAAGATTTCATTTCTTATGCTCGATAACAAGCCAAAAATAAATGTAAGCCAGACAGAATCAAGTTTATTTTCAAATTGAAAATTTCAATCAAAATCCGTAATCTGGGAGTATATGTAATATATTATGGGTAATTCATACATGTTACAGAATGCTTTAACCGGAAAAAAAATTTAAAGCCATATTTCAACTTGATTTCTAGTGAACCATTTGTCATTTTGGCATTGGGGCAAGTTGAGACAAAATAATACCTACTTTTGTTCTACATAATATAATATAGTATAACATAATTTGTTAGTATAATAATTTTGTATGTTATTACATAACACAGATAAACTTCATACTTCACAGCCCATGCGTCATCACCACTGTTGCAGTTCTCCTGATCATTTATCATCAAACTATCTCACCACACGTAGTAAATATCGTTGCAATACAGACTGACTAATTACCTATGTTTACCCATTAACTTGTACTACATTCTTACTATTTCTTAGTTGGTATGTAGTAAACATTTCTTTAATGAGTTTCCAGAAAAGTGCAACTTACGTCTACTGATTATCTATATCTACTATCTTGAATGTATGTGCTGTAAGGATTTACAAGAAAATATTATGAGTAATTCTAATTAATTTACTAGAATAACAAACGGAAAGCAGCCGTTATGTTTAAAGAATTAAATCTTATTACGACTCACGATTATTAAAGCTTGCAAATGTATGGGCATATATAAACTCAACCGATTCAATGGATCATTCATCATTTCAGTATTATCCTTCCTTCAAGAATCACAATAAATTTTTCAAATATCTCAATTTTCAACATTTTCATAATGGCTGGCAAGGTAAGTACGTTGAAATTTGCTAATACAGATAGTATTAACATAACATCAGAAAATGTAAAAATATTTTTAATTAGGTTTTATTGGTTGTACTTTTGCTTGGAGCAATGGCTGCTGCTCACCATGTTCATCATCCTCACAACAATCACAATGACCACCACAACAATCACGACGATGACGACGTCGCTTCTGATACCCAGCGTGTTCGTCGTTTCTTGACCAATGGCACAACTGACGGTAACAGCAATNGACGATGACGACGTCGCTTCTGATACCCAGCGTGTTCGTCGTTTCTTGACCAATGGCACAACTGACGGTAACAGCAATGGAACAACCGTTACTCCGAATAATCCTGTTAGCCAAACAAAGAACGAGTCCTTAACCGCATTGCCTGTACCAGTTCAGCAATCCCCCAGGAGGCGAACTTGCATTAAAGAATGTAGCCAACAACAACATGTTCCTGTAAACCAACACTTTTACCTGTAGAAAACTTGTAAAGCATGTTGTGTTCAAATTTTTAAAAAAATAATAATAATTCATAATATTAATGTATACTTTGGGATAAACTTTTCGTAAGTTTGATTTATAAAGAAAAAATTACTAAATTCATATCAAAAAGAAAACTGCTTTCAAAACTATTTCAATTGCAAATTTAGCCATCCTTGTTGTTTAGCAAATAAATTGTCTTTTTTATATAAATTCTCTTGCTGGAAGCACCCCCAGGACAGTTTCATAAAAGTCAGAAATTATTTTAAGCACGTTTTTACTCATAAAGAAACACTGATGACTATCAATTTTTGAAAACCATTGCTTCAATTCTGAGAAAGCTGAGCACAACATGCTGACATTTAGCATACAAACTTTTAAACACTTCCATGAATCTAAAACTAATATTGAGTTGAAACAATTAAATGTGGACTAAAATGATGAAATTAATAAAGAATCCGAATTTAAAAATAAATACTTGCTACATAAAAACTCGTGTTTTCCCATTACGTCATGATTGAGGACTGATCATCGTATTTTTGTAAAGATTTTAAAAATATTTTTGTCTTATTGTAGTTGACAGAATAGAAAAGAAACGACTCTGACAAAAGTATAAACAACCCCTCTGCATATATGGATACAATCCTACTTTCACTATGTATACTGAACTAATAATCCTTTATCATCAAAAAATGGTGTGCTTGACCAACAAATATAATTTTCATTCATAAATATTTCATGCATGACATTAAAGATGTAGAGTAAAGAATGAACACTAAAGTACATTTTTCAGTATATTTGCATGATGGTAGCAGATGCGGAATTTGCACCGACAGACTATTTATGGAATTCAGTAAACCAAAATTATTTTTCAAGTATTATAGAAACATACTTCATTTAAGTGTAAATTTACGAGTATTTTGAGGTGCTGTAAGAGAAAATATTTTAAACCACAATTTCCACTTGATTTCCAGTGAATAAACCATTTCTTGCCAGTTCGGTGCTGGGACAAGTTAAGATAAATATATTATTTTTGCTCAATAAATGTGTATGCACCTAATTACATAGCACAGATATAGTTCGCAATTCAAATAGCCTACTCATGCGTCATCACTATTAATATTATAGTTTTGCTCATCTTTCAATTTCAAATTAACTCAACACATGTAGTGAATAGCATTATACACAAGCTGACTAATTATGTAAACACATTCCCTTGTACTACATCTTACGACATTCACGCGCAACAAATTGATAACTTACGTCTATAGATTATCTTTGTTTTGTACTATGTTTGAGTTCGTGATTACATTTCTAGAGAAAAGATTAGGAACAATTAAATTGATAAGAAAAAAGGAAAACAGCAGTTACGGTGATGGAATGATAGCTAAAAATGATTCACTGCAAAGTAAAGCTTGCAATTGGAAATTCATGTGCATATATAAATGCATCCAATGCATGAATTCATTCATCATTCCAGTATTATCATTCCTTCAGGAATCACATTAAACTGACTAATTTTTTTCAAAGCTGACAGTTTTCAAATGACCGCCAAGGTAAATATTTTGTATTTAGTATATGTATTTACATATAATAATAACGTTATATTGGAAAATATTAATTATTTTGTTAAAATTTGTTGTACTCTTGCTTGGAGCATTGGCTGCTGCTCATCATCTCCATCATCCTCACAACAATCACAATGACCACCACCACAATCACGACGACGACGTCGCTTCTGATGTGCAGCGTGTGCGTCGTTCTTCCAGTAATGGGACAGTTGATGGCAACAATGGAACAATCACTACTCCAAACAATCCTGCCAGCCAGACAAAGAACGACTCCTTGACAGCATTTCCCGTACGAGTTCAGAGATCTCCCAGGCCGCCAAACTGTATTAAAGAATGCAACCAGCAACAAATTGTTCCATCCAGCCATTAAACACGTTAACCGTATCACTATCAGATTACTGTTAAAGAATTACCTAAATTCTTTTGTCAAGTGTAAAAATTCAAGATTATATGAGCACAATATACATAAATGTATCCTAAGTTTGTAAATGAAAANAATTTTACATAAAATCTATGATTTTTCTACAAATTCACCCACTCCAATTCCAACATTTGTAAATGAAAACTTTTTAAAAGATATATACATAAAAGAAGTGACAATCAGAGTTAGTGTTCAGTCAGAGCACATAGCCCCCAAAAATCTTTTAAGGTTATGCACATTATTGATACATGTGTAAAAGGATATGCTATTTAATTTTCTCTAGAAATCATTTTTCCCCTGGGATTTTATACCATTCTATTTTTCATGGCCATATAATTTTGCATTTATTTTATATTTTTGCTATTGAAACAAATTTAGAAGCAGGAAGAAGTTGGGCAATAAAATTAGTCGGATGAGAGATAATATGACTCTTTTGATGGGAACAAAGAATCGAATAAATAGCACAAGATAGCAAAACAGTATGATCCTTTAATACTAAACATAACAATGGTTAAAATTTATATTTAAGGATCTAATATTGACGAGAAACAATTATCGAGCTATCATTCTTTTAGGAATATTTTCAATTTCAAATGCATATTATATAATTGTGCTTACATCCATATTTTTCATGCATGCATAGCTGTTGTACATGCACTTATTAAAATCCATAAAATGAACACACGTGCCATATTACCTGTAAAATATTGTCCCAGACCCACTGGTCTTAATGTCTGAAAATCAATGATTTTTTATTGGAAACTGCCAATCAATAACTAGCTTCACAAGTATATCAGTTCATCAAACGAAAATTGGATTTATGATATGATATTTGAAACGAAGTAGTGAAGTAGTAGTAGTGATGCTTCTAGAATGTAATCATTTTCAAATTGTGTTATACATAAATACATATGCCAAAGCTACGGCTAAGGTGAAAATTATTCAAGATAGTAATACCACGTCATTGTCGAGCAAATTCTTTACAGGTTTAACACTTGTACCCGACATATTGAATCAAGTGGCCGTTCTGTCTGCAAACATGAATTCATTTTATACGTTTTTTTGGTAATATGTTTCTGCAAACTTAAAATTTCTCTGTATCTCCCATTTGCAAACAAATAAAATAAATTCTCTTTACACGATTTTGGATCTCGTAATTTCTTCAACAATGGGAATAAATATTTATTATTTCTCATTATTCGCTTTCACAACTGCCCAAATTGAGGACAACGACACTAGTTCCTACTACGCCCTTACACTAGCACCTCATCCAAACTGGGAAATTCCGAGAACATGGAGTCTGCTTGGCGGAATGAATTTCGAATATCGGCATACTGCACCAAATGCTCAAACAAAGTGGACTACTCCTGTGGAAAATCTGAACGCATTCTTGAAACCTTTCAGTAAATGTCTGATTGTTGTAAATAATTTTAGGAATTTGGATATGCTGCCTACTGATTTCCCACTTATCATCAGATATCCAATCCCAGCAGGCGTATTATTCTTTAATGGCAACTTCTTTCCAATGAACATTACTCGTTTCATTTGGACTGCAGCTGGTACAGAGTTGATTCACGATTGGTTTGAAGATCGGTCTATGCATCCATGCAAGTCAAAATTCTTTAGTGGAATCGTCACTAATAAAATACCTCTGGATTACTGCGTCCGACTAGACTTTTTTCAATTTGCCGTAGCCATAAAGCCGTGGGTATGTCAAGTTCAACTGGGACTGTTTCTAGACCAGTACTACCTACTTCGGCAACAGGCACTTCCGTATCCAAGAATATTCAGGTACAACTTTTTCATTGATGCGAAGGAACATTACACAACTTCAAACACGGTTAGAAATATACTTCTACGACCTGCATTAGTACCTCCATTTAATATTCTGTTGGATCATAAGGAGTCATGGCAAACATTAGAGTTCATAAAGAGAGAAGAAGAGATGTGGGAAAAATTGGCAACGTTCTGGACAAATCGAAACTATGGAGTGGACGAACGACATTTACTACTGGAATGGATAGCGACTGGAATAAGTAAGGGACACGGCGGTTCAATGGAAGATCAATCTCGTCCAAACGCAGCATTGGATCTGTTCCTAATAGCAATTGTAACTCAAGACAAACGCGACGGGCAGTATTCTAGAATTTCGGCCATCACGTCCATTAAACGATGCAGCACTTGCAATTCGGCTGCTCGGTTTACTGGAATTTTGGTGGAAACCTGGGCAAAAATGAGTTTTGAAAAGATCATTCTTTTTACATCCATTGGACCAGACGAACAGTTGCGGTGGGGAAAATATTACCTCATGGGTGAAAGCCAAAATCTTGTGGGTATAGAGACTCACGTGTTTTCCTGTAATAACAGCTACTCCAAAACTAAATCATCATTTGCCACAACAACTCTGACAATTAAGGACCACGAAGAACGAGTCTACCAGGCATACGCATTTGTCCTTATGTCAGTTATGAAGAATCACAGTTACAGTATGTACATTTGGGATAATAATAAGTATGGGCTTTACCTCTGCGATAATGGGAATCTCAGAGAAGTAAAATCGAATCGGGGTGGTGATCTAGATACTAAATGGATGATAGACATTTACCTCAATAATGTTTCCATGACGGGAACCTACATTGTTGCATTCAATACATCCTTGTCGAATTTACGTTTCGTCACTTGCGGAGAACGTGGCAAAAGCCCGTTTGCGTTCGGAGAGTTTGTCAACGTATTCGAGAATCCCGTCTGGGTTTGGATATCAGTAACCATTCTTGTTCTTTCTATTGCATTTACAATTTTCTTCAAAAACGAAAAGGCCAGAAACCTGTCACGGGTCTTGGATATGAAACATTTGTTTTCATTTTTGAGGATTCTGGTTGAACAAGGCGACCCATTTTCCAGTCAAGTTACTGCGGTTTCCCGAATGCGCTGGATGATAAGCACGATTCTTCTTGTTGGCATTGTACTCAGTAACGCGTACAAAAGTACGAACGTGTATAACATCGTATTGGACCGTAAGTATATTCCATATGATGTCAAGTCACAACTCGTATCCGACAATTTTTCTATATATTCGAGATCATTGACACCAACATATTCTAAGAGTGGGGATCCAAGAATGGATTTTACAACAACCGATCTGTACAATTGGAATGATAGTCACCAGCTCAACTTTTACTACGGAGACTGTGGTAGCATGCACGCGTCTTCTGAAATTCACGAATACTACACGAAAAGTAAAGCTGATGATAATAGCTCCGTGATTGAAGAACTGGAGGAAGTTTCCCGTCTGCATCCATTCGTCGAGGACATCTTTTACGAGCAACGTCAAATGTTGCATGATGGAAGAATGAGAGGATATGAAATGAATGAAAGTCAGGTGGAATATTTTCAGAGAAGGGAAGAGGAAATACTTTTGGAACAACTCTATCAATGCAACAAAACTGCTGTCATTCTTCCCGAAATTGCGGCCATTAAATATGCTCGTACTCTGGTGAAAAATGACAGCTTACATTCAAACGTTGGGAAGGAGATTTATACAAATAAAATGGTGGGTGTTGATTTGGAAGGACCGGTGACATTGTTTTTGCTGAAACGATTGCTGGGTATACAGCAATCTGGGATACTTGATTGGTGGACCGATTTTCTGGGGTACGGCGCTATGTCAGGAGATCACGATTTTGCTACCACGATAAGAAAAAGAATGCCTAAACCTGCAAGCTTAAAGGGAAATATCTTGCTTTTGTTTTGTGTATATGGCGCTGGTGAAGTTTTGGCAATAATGGTGTATGTCATTGAAGCTGGCATTTTGGTTATTCCTTGGCTTTGTAAAACGTTGAAGCGGATTACTATTTTGTTTTCGAAATCTGTTGTAGTTGGATATCGCTTCTTTAAGTATAACTGGTGAAAGTGAAAGGCGTTTCTCTAATATATCTTAATAAAATATATAATCTTACCTGCTAGTAATTAAGCTATACACAAGAACTTTACATATTAAAGTAATTTTACATATTAAAATGAAATTGTATTGACTAAAATAATTAGGCACCTAGTTGGTAACAATTTCAAGCATCCTTACGGGCTACTCGCTCTAATAATTGTCACCGCTGTATTATTGATAGTTATTGATGATTACATCTTGGTTGTTGGTTACATGAATCATGTACCAATTTTTCATTTGTGTGCTTTTTTACTGTATTTTTCAACATAAAATTTTTTGTACCATATTGTCCTTTATATTCTCTTATTACATCAAAGACAAAAAAATCATTTTTGAGTATAATATTCGCTGAAGGGTAATGTATGTTGCCACTACAATATTCGTCATTTAACGGTTAAAGATATCCGGAAACGTTTTAAAGCCATATTTCTACTTGATTTCTAATGAACAGTCTGCTTATTCCGTTACTGGGGCAAGCAAAGATAATATATTACCTTAGCTCAATAATATTTATACACCTAATTAAATAACAGAAATAAGGTTCACAATTCACAGCCAATTCATACGTCATCACCATCATAGTTTTCCGTAAAATACAACTTCAAATTACCTCAACACACGTAATACATACAAGCTGACTAATTATGCCCACACATTCACTTACATTACGTTTTCCACCTTTCCACATTCTTGTTTGATAGTAGATATTATTTAATGAGTTTCCAGAATATGTGCAACAAGTTGACAAATTACGTATCTGATTACCTTTGTCTAGTAGTATGTTTGGATCTATGAGTATATTTCTCGAGAATCGTACAAATTAATTAATAAGAATAAGAAAGGGAATACGGCAATAATGCATAAGAATGAAACCATATTATGATAAACCGAAAATGCAAGCTTGCAAGCAAAGGCGTAGGTATATATAAGCTCCAGCGATACATGGATTCATTCATCATTTCAGTATTTTAATTCCTTCACTTCAGGAATACCAGTAAACTGAGCGTTTTTCCAAATCTGTAAATTTTCATAATGACTGCCAAGGTAAGTACTTTGAAATTTTGCAAATTCTTATTATATTAAACTTAGAGTGAGAATTTAAACTCATTTATTTAAATTAGGTTCTATTCGTTGTACTTTTGCTTGGAGCATTGGTTGCTGCTCGCCATCTTCGTCCTCCTCACAATAATCACAATGACCATCACAACAATCATGACGACGAAGATGCCGCTTTCGGAACTAACGGCACAACTGATGGTAACAATGGAATAATTACTACTCCAAAGAATCCTGGTAATAAGACAACCGATGGATTCTTGGATGTATTACCAGTACGAGTTAAGCGTTCCCCCAGACCACCAAACTGCATTAAGGAATGTAGCCAGCAAGAACATGTTCCTGTAAACCAACATTTTAACCTGTAGAAACCACTCGTCTGGTATTTCATGATCACATTTAAAAAATATATGTGGATAATATACATAAACTCATCGTAATTTTGAAAATAAAAATATTTAATAAAAATGTGTATAAGAAATAATTATTGATAATTAACGCACTTGTCTTGTGTTTCATGTTCTTTCTTATTTATTGATGTCGTATTTAGTACTCCATGTAAATGTTGAATTATCCAATTTTTACTACGGGAAAAAAGTATTTGCATTAACTTGAAAATGGCCATTTTTTAAGTTTTGAGTAACATATCAATAAAGCAGAAATGATTATGACAAACGAGTCTGAGAAAATATTTGAACATATTTCTAATTTCACGCATAAAACATTACATTTTCTATAATACCGTATCTCGCTGTATATGTAACACTCTTCCGAAGGATAATTTAAAATTTACATAGCTTGATTTCGGATTATCTCAATCATATCACCGTCGGAACATTAGTATTTTTTGAAAATCTTTTAAAGCACTAATTAAGGGAACGAGCTCATTACTTATATTTTTTCGAGTGCACAAAAAAGTAAAAAGTCTCTCCTGCGAAAGTCTAGAAAAGAAGCATGATGAGCTCATCCTAATGAATGCAATCAATGAATCATTATCAACCGCTTTAAAATAATACTCACTATCCATATCTCCTAATGCATCTGGGATATAATGAACTTCGAATTTCTTACAATGTTTGTGTACTTTTGCACTCATTTTCATTTTTAACTTATGAATGGGTTGGCCACATAATTGATTTTTGTGTTAGTACTCAAAAACTACAAATTACATTTGCGTGGAAAGTTTCAGCTCACTTGACTACGAAAATTTGTCAACTTTTCCCAAGAATTCTCAAGAAACACAACAGCTAATTTCCATGGAAGTTGTGACACTTTAAGAATTTAGGTTAGAAATTAATGCGCTTCTTGACTTCTAGTCAAATGAAAAGGTTATTATGCTTCAGTGGTTTTTGCATGCATTTTGGTCGCATTATCTGTATCTCTTATTCGAGGGATATGGACGATACTTTTTTCTGAACTAATGTATGATGTATGAGGAAGATTTGTATTTTAAACCTAACTTTTACACTTTGTTCAATGATACAATAGCATGGCGTAGTCAAACCACAAGGTTTTGGGAGGAAATGGAAAATTGTTGGTATGGGGCCAATAAACTATGTAAAAATGAAAATAATTCGCATATGCCCATGAAAATATTATGAAGCATATTATCCTTGCATGCCGGTATAAAATAATCAAATTAAATTAACCGTTGGGAACACTATCTTTATTAATGTTTCTTATTTTTCCCGGAAATTGAGGAAATACTTTTGAAACAACTCTACCAATGCAATAAACCTGATGTGATTATGCCCGCAGTTGCGACCATTAAATATGCTATTACTCTTGTTAGAAATGAGAGTTTCCATATACATACGAACGTTTATACGAATAAAATACGCAGGAGGTTTATACGAATAAAATGGTAGGTGTTGATTTGGAAGGACTGGTAATAATATTATTATTTCTGCTCAAACGGTTACAAGGTATACAACAATCGCGAATTTGGATTGACGGACCGATTATATTTTGGACATCTGGGATCACAACGTTGAAAGATGACTATCATCGTATTTTTGCTAAACGGAATTTTCATAGTGTTTTCCTATGGAGGTTGCAAGAATAGAAAAGATATTTGTGCAGTAAATAAAAATATGTACTGGATTTTCGGGGAAGGTGTAAGGAAACAATGAATTGGTGGAAGCCGTTACGTTCAAAGCAATTCATGACCGGCCGTAATAAACGGTGTGTGGATATGTTTGCAACATCGATAATGTTCGGGAAGCAGTGGAACATGAACTCAAGTTTTATTTTCAATCTAATCCAGTAAGATCCGTAATCTGGGAGTATATAATATGTAATATATTACATGTAATTCATGCATGCTACAGCATGCTACAACCGGAATTTTTTTAAAAAAATCTTTATTACAACTTGATTTTCTAGTGAACCATTTGTCATTTTGGCATTGGGGCAGGTTATGATAAAATAATACTTTTATTCATTAATAATTATATATGTTCACACTTCACTGCCCATGCGTCATAACTACTGTAGCAGTTTTCCTGATCATTTATTATCAAATTACCTCACCACGCGTAGTAAATATCGTTACAATACAAACTGACTAATTACATGCCTATGTTTACCCATTGACTTGTACTACATTCTTACTATTTCTTACTTGGTATGTAGTAAACATTTCTTTAATGAGTTTCCAGAAAAGTGCATCTTACGTCTACTGATTATCTATATCTAGTAGTACGTATGTTTGGATTTATAAGAAAATATTATTGGTAATTAATGTACTAAAATAACAAACGGAAAGCAGCCGTTAAAGAATAAAAGCTTTAAGGCTCACAGTCAATTAAAACTTGCAAACGTATGCCTGTATATAAAGGAAAACGGCAAATGGATTCATTCATCATTTCAGTATTATCATTCCATCAGGAATCACAATAAACTGACTATTTTTTTAAACCTATCACTTTTCATAATGGTTGCCAAGGTAAGTACTTTGAAATTTGCTAGTATGCATATTCTAACCTAATATAACCTAACAGGGAAAAATATATTCTTTTTTAAATTAGATTTTATTGGTTGTACTTTTGCTTGGAGCATTGGCTGCTGCTCACCATCCCCATCATCCTCATAACAATCACAATGACCACCACAACAATCAGGACGACGATGACGTCGCTTCCGATGTCCAGCGTGTACGTCGTTCTTCCAACAATGGCACAACCGATGGTAACGGTAACAATGGAACAAT